>JARJDU010041566.1:0-13207 GCA_030264695.1 Lissagria laeviuscula
GCGTTTTTAGAAAAAATAATGGTTTTAGCTCAGTTGCTACTCATGTTTTAGAACTCTCATTTCCAACTCAAAATAATTTAAAAATGCTTTATACCTGCCCAAAAAGTATGAAACTAAATTTGTTAAAAGCGGCCGTAATTTATAAACATAACAAAAACCCAGAAATTAAAATTCTTAATGAACAAGTAGATTTAACAATGTTTAATGCACCATTTTTCAAAATTTTATATTTATAATAAACAAAAATTATATCAACATTTTTGTTAGCTGACTTGTATACATGTTACCATAGTTTCATATTTAATTATTTTATGTCAATTTGTTGTCACTTGATAATGGGCGTCAAAACCAGAAACATGTTGTGATTTTATATATTTTTAAATTTATATTTAAAAATATATATTTATTTGTTGTGATAGTGAACATAGTGAATTGTTTCAATTATTTATAATCATTTTCGTTTGATTTTATTAACTTTTCAACTTGAATTGTATGCGAACTTGTTGAATTTGACTTAAAATGGAAAGTCTGCTGCAACCGAGTATATTTCGGATATATATGTCAATTAATGAAAACATAAATATTTGATCAGAACGCTGGAGTCATCCAGGAAACTAATCATTTCTTTTATTTTGCAAACGAATTTAAAACTCAATTAAGCCGAAGCAATTCCTATATGACGGGTTCGCGTGGAAGTAAGCGTAATGCGTTAATCCGAAATTGAAATTTCTGTGTGATTCTGATGCTGTTCAGTTTTCAATTATCAATTTACAACTCGCAGTCTCCTCTAATACATAACATTTGCAATTTCCTTTTGTTGAGTTGTACATAGCTACTAATTGACAGATATTTTCATAAAACATACGGACTTTATAGGATAAAACGGGTGTGTTGATGTTAATTGAACGCTTCGTATTTGCCGATTACTTGTTGCGTTCTTTTACAAAGTACATGTACCGACATTCGTTACTTTTTTATGTACAAGTCACTTTAAATGTAAATTTTCTGATTTTTTGTGAGCACTTGGGTTTCCCAGTTTGATGCCAGTGAGAAAGCAATACAAACGCCGACTGAAAAGCAATTGAATATCAAAGCTTTGTATCGGACGGTTACTCTGCGATCTGTGTGGGCAGAAAACCTAAAAAAGCAACAACATTACAAGCGAGTATTTAAACGATCAAATTTACACGTTTCCATGATTTACTGTTCCGTACTTTATTAAAATGTATCAAAGGTGGACCTACAAATATGAGCATCCTCCGTTGATTTTCAATTTAATAAATTTGTTTTAATCAAAGAGATGCTCACTGTTTATTTCACATGTCAAAGTATCTAATTTATTTTAAGATTGTAGAAAGACCTAAGTTAGAAAAAAAAGATTATCTCAAATTGAAAGAGAAGTACTACGTGCATATTTGAAATAAGAATCAGAATAAAAACTACTAACTAAATAAAGGAAGTAAGAAACAAGAGTCTGAATAGTTATTATTGAGTTATCAGTGCGGGAAGCGCCGTATTCTAGCGCGATGGCTGGACCATAAGCAGCATTCGCGCTGGAACAGCGTTCCGCATGTGTAGCCCACGCCATTTTCCTAAGATTGATCAGAATTTGTAATAATTTAATTAATTTGTATTAAGTTATCGCAAACAGGCCTCGTCATTAGCTGACCTACTCAAATGTAAACAAGCAGTGCCCTTAGATCTCCGAAGCACTAGATACCTAAGTTCAACGTATCACAAAGAGCAAGCTCGAGTGTGGTTTGCATATTTTTTTCATTTTTGTTTAAAGTTAGAGCATATACTTAGTGTTCACGTTTACATGCCTGCAATATCCTATATTGAGACATACAAAACCACTTGAAAATCGAGAATTTAGTATCTACGCTCGCTCGGTATAGACGCAGTATTTCGTAATTCCGGGTGTTGATCGAGGGCGCACAAATACGGACGACAAATATTCCATCACATTCAGACGTTTTAAAGACCTAATTTTGAACTTAGCGTACTTTTGTAAAGAATAAATTATTTCTATAAGTAAAGCAAGCAAGCGACAAACGCTCCAGCAGGGAACGTCAACACTCAATAAAACAACTTTCTGATGCTCCTACAACAGAAAATTTGTATTATTCACCCAGTAATAATGATAATTGATGAAATGAAAGTTTATTAGTAGTTTACGTATCGAGTGTGGTAAGTGGATTTTTACGTACGAATTAAAAAGTTGCGCACGAGCCGCGCAGCAGCAAGTGCAGTGATTTCGTGAGTATGTAATTGCCC
Organism: Lissagria laeviuscula; assembly: GCA_030264695.1. Lineage (NCBI taxonomy): Eukaryota > Metazoa > Arthropoda > Insecta > Coleoptera > Staphylinidae > Lissagria > Lissagria laeviuscula. The sequence continues at coordinate 2,278 of JARJDU010041566.1, forward strand.
TTGCCACGCGAGGGGCGTACAAAGTTTCACCTCGAATAAACGCATGATATATGCACGTGAAATGTTTAGCCGTGCGCTTTTCATCTATAATGCAAACCTCACGTTTTCATGCGCTTTACCGCGTCGTTTTTTTTTCTTTCATATTTCTCTATGCATATAACCTAAGAATGAAAAACCAAACGATAAGCTCATGGGAACCTAATTTATATTCGCGAATAGCCTTTCGTAACAAACGACAAGATGACAATCTCAAATGCAGGGTTACTCAACGTATTCTTGATTTTAAAGTTCAATCTGTTATAACATCCAAATGACCAGCAAACACACAAATGATCGTACGAACAGTTCTTTCCTATCCGTAATCGTTTAGTATTTGATAGTTCTCACAACTAAAGGGATATATACTCTATAAGCACATAATCACCAAATAAATTATTTGATCAGCATGAAATATAATTTGCAGCTTCCTAATGGACTGGACAAATTAAATCATAACGAAAACAATTAACAATGCCAATGATAAATCGCATACGTTATTAAATATTGACAAACCGTCTTTCAATTAAATTAATTTTAAATATTCCTACTAAATATGTCACACATAGCAAAAATCATGATAGTATGAACGCACATTTTCTCTAGCACTAATTCGAAAGGGTGTCGGAGGTAGTTCTGCCAAAAAGAGAAAATTTATGGTCTTCAATTAAAATTTTGCGCGTACAATTTTATGTGTAGAATGTAATTAAGAAAATTCCAACATGTTTCATTCTGATTGCTGCTCCTGCACTACTTACTACTACAGTACTAACTTACCCGCTTAACTTGGTCTGGAAGGGAATGCGAGCAACGGAAAGGTAGAGCAAAAGGTATCATGAAGAAACAACTAAACTAAGTTTAATAAAGCCAGCGCTGCGGTAATAATGTATTTATAGTTAGTTTAATAATGTTTAAGTTTAGGAAATGTTCTTCAATAAGTATGCAACACTCAAACAAACATACATTTTAAATTTCTAGTATAACGATTAACATAATATACAATTGCTTCAGTATTTATGTTTATTTTAATTTAAGATACTCCTCAATTGTATTTTGTAACACAAGTTTAGAAATGATAGGAATTTCCGAACGTGTGTTTTACTATGTTTTTCCAACGTACAGATTTATTTAATTTATTGTTAAATTTAAATGTAATTTATTCTTCGGTGAAACTGTGTTGAGAGAGCGGCGATTTCGTTTTGTTTAGTTTAGTGTTTATACATAATTTTATTGATCGTTTTTATATTTTTTGTATTTTAAATTTATTGTAGAAACAACCACGTCATTTTCATTCATATGGCAACAATGCGTCCTTATATAATTGAATTTTGGAACAAAATCGTCGAAAGCTGAGCAATTTGGAAGTTTCTGTCACAACTCAAAAATTCTATTTTTAACAAAAACCTAGAATCTGTTTTTAGCTTTATCAACTGAAATGACACAGTTCAAAATGCATTCAAAATAAAAATTCCTTTCAATCAACAATATTGACACAACTTGTGGCACATCACGATATAATACATTGTTTTAGGTTCATTCATTGTGCATGATAAGATAATTTATTTAGTTTTGAACTTCAATATCTTTATCAATCTTCAAAAACGACGCAAACGTCATCTACTGGCTGTAGGTAGAACTAATATTAATATGATTTTGGTATCTTGTGGAATAAAACTTCGTTACTTAAGTGGCATCACACATTTTGGCCATACGTTTTTAGATTTTCTTATTTTAAATTGAGTTTAAATTTGCTTGTCACTTCTGAAAATAGACACATTATTACTGTAAACTTATTGCGTCTTGTTAAAGGCGAATTGCTAAAAGTTCTCGAAAATAATATAGTTTTATTCTTTTCCTGAAGAGTGATTTATTAGGTCGATTTCTCATTATAATTTTAAAAAACGAGTTTTTTAAGTTGTGGCTCTTTTGTCGCATCATTGGGATATATGCTATTACTAGAGAGTATGATTCTATATCGATTAATATCCATTTGATTGAAATTGTAGTTACCGCTATTCCAATGCATTCGTTTGTTGTAGGTTTGTAGGTTGCAGGTCTAGAACAGCAGACCCTTGTCAAGTATTACTATTTAAAATCCAATTATTCTGATTAATCTTAAATTGTTACCATACGGTGAATACTTATAAGTTATAGTAACCAGTATATGAACAGGTCAAACCGTGTCGGTAAAAGCAACAACTTCCTTTAGATATGTTACGGTCAAGTTGATTATTTACGGCAGGCTTCATAATTCTTCATAAATAAGCCATTTATTAATTATGCATTTGTCTACGACAATCTATAAAAATTTGTTACATTGCCCGGTCATTAGAAATACTGCTATTATTTCTCTGGCCGCTTTAATTAATTGATAGCAATTTGGAAACGTGCGTGTGGTGTGATTCTCCCTGGTTGATCAGCGGCTTATCGCTTGTACCATCTTGCACTTTAACGAGTTCACGATTGCTTTCAGTTCTTTGATGGGCTCTATCTTTATTTTTATATAATTTAAGGGTGTAGTGCGACAGAAATAGTGCCAAAGCAATTATTGACAAGTTTGGTTTAAAAAAAGAATGCAAACTTATTACATGATTATTAAAAATGAGATGTAACAAAAATTTAATGGCACCAAGACACAGTTTCGTTTGAATGTTATTCAACTTATATGCGACGATTGTTTATTAGTTTTTTTGCCTAAAATTGACTTTAGGTATTTGTTTGGTACAATATTCATTTGTTCTTGTATGTAAAGAAATATGAATAAAAATGCCCACTCAATTTTCAGCATTATTCATAATGCCCGGGCAATGTAATATTTGCTATATAATTAATCATTTTTTCACAACCCAAGCACTGTATGAATTGCCCGGGCATTATGAATAATGTCCAATTATTCCCATTGACCGTAACATATATAGAGAAAAGTTTCTTTTTTTTTGCTAGGATGTTCTATACTATTGAACCGATTTAAATGAAGTTTGCACCAGCGCCAGCGCAGCGCGATCATAGTTAGCGCCTGTATAAAGCACCTCTTGGTTTTTGTACTTTTCATCAAAATTCCAACACACAGTGCGTCGGAAGCGCAGTACGTTGAATAACGAAGGAGCGCAAAGCAACGAGGCGATAACGAAAGGTAGAGGGAGCATTGTTGCACTGCGACGATCATGGGTGGTGATGGATACAGCCGGTGCCAGACGAAGCGTCCATGAAATGTTTGCCTCATGATTGTTTGCTCCAACGTTTGACTCAAAAATGTTCGACGAATGACGCCCTGCCATAAGACACACGAATGTTTCATCCAACCATACATAAATACGTTGAAAGGTGTGTCTCCGATGTGCCAACTAGGAGTGTCCAATGTCACTTTGACAAAAAGAGCATAATCAAACCACGTATTGTTACCAATTTCGGTTACAGGATATCGAAAAGCTGACGAGTGCAGATTTAAGAGGGCCGTCTAGCGTTGAAACACATGTAAAACGGCCATAAGAACCGTTTTCGTGTTTAAATTAAAACTATCATACTGATTTTAATTATTTAAATGTCAAAGTATAAGGCATCTCAAAATCAACGTCTTAAAAATCCAGTTTTTTGTTTAAATGCATTGTAAAATGCTCTGTTTTTGAAGAAACATTTTCTGCTTTCTAGCAATTAACTGAAGACCAAAACTATTAATATGAGTCTTGGTGACTATTGACCAAAACAATATCTTTCAAAATTGTTTAAAATATTTGATATATTATGTATTAATTGACACAGACAACTGCATTGTTCTCATAAAAGCAATAAAAGTGATATATGTTGAAATAATATCTATTCATGCATTAGTTCAAATAGAACATTTATTAAAAATATGAAATTCTAAACATCATTTTTGTGATCTACATAAAATTACGATTAGAATGATATCAAATTTGATACTATTTTAATGAAAGCTATAGTAAACCACACAAAACCTTAATTTCTTGGACCCAAATGCATTTTTCCATATATATCACTCTTCAAAGCCTCTACATTTTTAAAATATTAATTTTAAAATAGTTTGGCTGTTATCTAGACAAACTTATTCTATTTATTATTTTACAAATATCCTATATTGTATGTTAGATCCAGATTTTTACTGCGGTTTGGTTAATTCTTGTAGAAAGCATTTATGAAAAAATATTATACGTTTTTCTTGCATGCTTGTTCCCAAATACTCAAATACTAAATGTTAACAAAAAAAAGTATGAAAAAAATTATTTACAAAGTTTATAAAAAAAACCTGGCCTCGGCACTGTCTGTACTCTAAACTTGCAAAACAAGAGTGTAGAAAACACAAGAAAAAAAGAAAAAATCATAGAACTGGCTATGAAAAAACAGTTTTTCGGTGGAAGCTAGACAACGAGAGTGCAACTGTGGCTTAGAGCAAGCGAATAGGTAATAGAAAGCAGCCCCGCACAACCCGCAAAACAAGCTTTACCGCTTGTGCTAGATGTGGTAACTCTTTTATGGTCGACAGCCAGTGGCAGATTTATGCACAGGCCCATGAAGCGTGCGCATGACGCCTGGGGTCTCTTAAGCCAAATTGCTCTAAATGCCCCTTCACAAAGGGTCTCAAAGAAATTGTGTGCCTCAGGCCCCGTCAGCTTAAAATACGCCGCTGTCGAGAGTTACACTCGCCTACGAATTTTAAAATCGTCTCGTATCTGGAACGAATGACGCTGACTCTTAGTCAAGCCCGTGATACGCACGAGAAGCATCAGGACAGCGCGAAGAAATACGCCGTTGATGCACCACGACGAGGACGTGGACGCCTTCGTAAGCGGTGAGACTTCCCGTCTCTTCTTTGTAATTAAACCTCCAGCTCAATCCATCATGGGATTGTGAGACCCATGCCGCCCTCTTACACCGAAAATGCGACTTTGCACTCTTGCAAGGTGGCAGGGTGCTCAGCGTCACAGACGCTCAATCGAAAGCAATCAGTCTCATCAAGTCTACACGTTGTAACATTCAGTCTCATTCATTCAGTTTTTATTATTTTATCTTGTGTGTGTTTTATTTAAACTTTATTTTACATTGTAAATCGTCACAAACTATATCACCAAATTCTTTGTAAACTTTTGTACTTTAACCGGCTCCTTGTAGTCTCAAGAGCTTAACATTTAATGACTTAATATAAAAAACTGTTCAAGAAGAAATACATAATTCACGTATAAAATATTAGTTGCTACTTGCCACATTTTTGTTTTTTATAGCAACAACAATTTGTTACTTTGTTATTCACATCTACACGCCCTCGAACTTAAAGGTTTTTCTCCAGACTGTAGTTGGCCAGTCTTACCAAACTGTCACCATTATTCTTTAGGCAATCCAACTATTAATCAAGGCAAAAATAAATAATACGCATTTAACATAAAATATATAAAATACGCGAGACTGCAATTTATTTATTGGCTTCGATCAATTCCTGAAAGGATTTGGATGAACAATACATCATGTTCGCGCGTTATTCAGTATATATATTTAAATTGTATCCAAATTGAATTTTGCCATTAAACAAAATATTTTAAATAGTCTATTTTAAATAGATTTAAATGTATATTTACCCAAATAGTAGTCTATTTATATTAACTCTGTTTATTCGAAATAAAAAGTAGGTTTCGTAAAATCTATTTTCAAATAAAATACAAAATTGTTAAAATCGATTTAAATAGTTATATTTTAATTTTGGCAAACTCTGATAATTGTAATCGGAAAGTTTAAGACCCTGATTAATAGTGACGGCACGGCATCTTAGTTAAATGCGAATCTCAAATAAACTAATTTCTGCATATCAGATATTGACTGATTATTATAAATCGTCTTCAATAATCGACTTGAAATTTAGTCAATTTGTTAAAGTACCATCAAATGTAGGTACATATATTTACAGTTAATGAGCGTATATTTGTAATATTTGTTGTGCCTCGCGAATTCGATTTTGGTGAATTCGCTACGACTGAAAGAAACGAGACACACTATTGTTTCGATATATTTTTTTCCAACATTTGGTAAAATTGAGCTTTGCAAATAAACTACAACGCTTTGAGAGTATACCTAAGTTCAACTGTTTCCAATTGACCAACTTCTATATTCAACTGTTTTTCAATGTAATGCTAATTTCATAAAACTTGCAACGAGTTTTTGTACATATTCTATCGATGCATCAAGTGTAGTATTACCACAGAATAATATCCATACAGGAGATTCACTCGCGCCTTTTTGTGTAGCCAATTATGGAAGCGCATGCTCTAAAAACTCATCCGCACACATGGCGTTATTTGTCCCTAAAGCCTTGTTTGCACTCAACATGGTATTTAGTCGAGTAGCGAATAGTTTAATAACGAACCTGTCTAAACTACAACAATTTATTTAATTCTCAATTAATTTCATCCTATTTTTCTGACGAGCATGGCGAGTTGCTATTCAGAACTCGACTAAATACTAACCCAAGTGCGAACATGGCTTAAGCCAAGGACAGTGCCCAGCCACAATTTGCTTGTGTCGCCGCTAGTGTATTATATCTGCTGCATTGAAACCAATCATACAAAAAACGGCTGCAGGTCACGGAAATTGGCAACAGATGATCAAAGGTGTCGACACGAAGTGAATCTTCTGTATGGATATTATTCTGTGGTATTACCTAAATCTCTTAAATTAATCGCTTAAAGGGAAACTAATTCAGATGAAATTAAATAACTCAAGCTAAGAAAACCAATTCGCACAAAAAGTTATTTTATAACTTTATATCCGTTTTAGATCATAAAAATACTCTTTGTGAGGGAAGGAGGAGACATTCACAATCAAATTATCGAAAAATAATTCATCCGATTCTTCATCCTTTATCAATGTTAACGACTCGAATACTTTAACTTATGTCCAACAAATTCCTTGCATTACAATTCAAGAGTGAAACAAGCAATTCCCAAGTCATTAGAATTATTTTATAAGAAGTGTGAATAGACTGTTCAAAACGGACACAATTGTCAAATTGAATTTGAGAAACACAGAAAGTAATAGCAAATAACAGACCTCGCGACAAAACCAGCGTGTTCTTTCAATAAATGTCGTTTTGCTGATTTGTACATTTCAGAACTCTTACGTGTTTACAATGCTCCCTGGCAACTTCAGCAGAGTGTGTGCTCGGCGTTCAATATAGAAACCGCAACGCGACGATCATACAATACACAATTGACGCGCTCACGACTCGACAGACGCTGGTTTCCTAGAAATCGAGTGTTTTACTTGTAAACAAACGAGACAAAACGACACGAAAAACTGTGGCCAAGCAAACAATCGACCGACAGCGGAACACACTTGCGCTTCGCCTCCGTCAATGCATTTCTTTTTTCATTCCGTTTCAGGAGAAGCGATTGGGATCCCCGGGCAACATGGACAAATGGACCATTCTGGTTTATTATTATATGTCTAAACCGTTGATAAAGGAAAAGGCTTCTCGAGCATATTACCCGCCCAATACCACTGTGACAGTTACACCAATTCGCATCCTCCTCAAACTGATTAGATGGCCCAAACCATCCGAGTAGTCGTCATTTCCATTGTAAATATTATCATTGTCGAGCGAAATCAATTAAGCATGGTAAATTTCTTGCCCGAGGAAATTGTTGTGAAGGAAAACTCAATTTTCTTAAAAGCGTAAGTACCAGACTCTTTTCTTTTCACTCTATTCGCATATAATTCGTTTTTGGATCACGTAAAGTTTCATTACGCAGCAAGCAATGACGCGAAAGCGGATACGCAATTGGACGGACACTCGAAGAACGCACCCCAGCGCATTCCAATGTTACATGGAAGTTTTTAAAATATAATTTTTCTGCCTCATATGTTTGCGGTAGCGCACCGCTTGTGCTTTTAATCTCGCTTTTTGTGCCGCGCCATGCAAATAGCCGCTTTGTTCTAGCCGAAATAATTTTATATTACACGTCCGGCCTTTCTCAGACAATAATAAAGGATGCTTGAACGTTTTATATATTCCTTTTTGTGCGTTTCTGGTTGGTTTTAATACTTTCATACTCTTCCTCTCGCGTTCCATTATCTTCGCGGCCATAACTCCATAACTCGTTTAGAGTGCAATTTAAATTTTTCTCTCTTTCGTTGCTGCCAGCGGACCAAAACAAAACCAAAAATGCTTTTTTTAGAATATAAATTGAACGAAGCAGTTCAAATAAATTACAAATTATCAAGTTTTCTTCTTCGGTATAATCCTAATGCCAACACATCAACTGCAATGATTTATTGTAGGGCTGTAAGAAGAAAGCACTAAAAATTTAGGTTCTTGAGATTAGCCACTTTGTTTGTTGTAAAGAAGATTGCCTTAAAAATCAGGTTAAACTTTTTATTCTTTATAACAGGATGCTCAACCGTGCGTAATTTGTGAGCTACATTTCTATGCCAAGGTATATGCATTAATAATTTAAGAAGTACAGATATAGTTATAGTTAAAGTTACGATTATAAATTGAATTTTTAACTATTTAATTCATTGTTATTTTTTTAAAAGGATTTTTTGTTTTTGTGTACCTATTTTGGTTCTAGGTGTAATTTGTTATCACGTGATTTTGTTTACTCCCCCCCCCCCCAACCAAGGTTAGTGAATGTTTAAGCCACGAGATGGCGTAAGTGTATGTCTGATGGTTATAACCTCTGGCTCAAACTGGCGCGCGCTGCAGACTGCACTTTAGTTGCATCGTTTACGTGTACAATAATACCCCGTTTAACTTTCAGCAAATAGAGTTTTATAAGATTAGAGTTAGAGAAAAAATGTTTAAAAATGAATGTGTATTTTGTCTTACGTTTATTAAATATGTTTTTCTTTTATAACAATACAACAACTAAATTATTTCTTACAAGTATAAAAACATTAATAAACATACACCGATATTATTAATTTTAAAGCAACCTTTAAAAGTGCGTCAAGTAACAAACACTCGTTGCAAAAAAAATGAAAAAATCAAGGAGATTCTAAAGCCCGATCTCACAGCTTACACTTAAAGTTTGGCTTCCTTTAAGCGGAGCAGCGCCAAGCGGAGCAGCGTTTGAGGGACCCCGCGCCGATCTATTACTCATGACATCTATTACTTTTTATTTGAAATCGTGTGACTTACACTGAATGACTGATTTTGCATCACCACAAGCCATAGGACCTGCCAATGGCGTCTTTTTCGGCCCGATGTATTATTATTTGAAAGAACCGATTTATAGGTTCACTTTAAGCTTTTTCTCTTCAACTCGCATTGACCACTGGTTAGATGCACCCCAAATGATTTGGAATATTCTATCAAAACCGTCTTCTTTACCCCTCTCTAGTTTATTACTAATAAACATAAATGTTCTCCTACTTGTCCATACTATTGGAACAGAGCCCGGATCAAAAAGTGTGAAAGTGGTTACTCCGAATGACCTGCCCGAACGCACCTTAAGCACGAATATCAATATCGGAAGAATGAAATAACATAACAATTTGTTTGTGCACGCACGAAATAACAATCAACAAATCAACAATAAAAATAAAATTACCTTTAACAATAAATTTACTCACGTCTATCAAACGAGTGTTCAGAACTAACGGAAGGAACGAACTGAAGTAACCGCCAATTAGCGTGAGGTTATCTCAAGCAGAAACGCACTTTTTTGAGCAAAAAGTTACCTAATTCCAACTTCTTTCTGTTTGTCCGAAAAGTAGTAGAAATTTTCGCGTCAATTTAAAATAAAAATAAAATGAAACTGTTCAAAATGACTGATTAAAATTGAACTCTAAACAAGGCTTTCCGACTAAACTATCGGCCAATTCAATGTGCGCTCTTTCTTATAGAAGCATAAGCTGCTATTGTAGCTAGTTATTCTATGACCAAGTCGCTTGCTCCAAGTCACAGTTAAATTACACACTCGTTGTCTAGCCTCCAGCAGAAAACTGCTTGCAATTTTACCACGTTGCCAGCGGTATTATGTCGAAGCGGCGCAGCTCGGCACCGCAAACACTCGACGAGAGCCAAGGTCGACGCTGATTGGCTTGCAGCAAGCTCAGGTATTGTTGTGCCGAGCTGAGCCGGGTCGTTACAGGATATCCCTAACAACGTGGTAAAATTACAAGCAGTTTCCTGGAAGAGATTAGACCAGGAAAGTAGCTTCGGTTTGTACTAGGTGTAGTAAATCCTCAAGTAAAAATTGCCTTTGGCAGTACTTACATTACTTATCCTTTTTTACTAACTGTGTTTAGCATGGGTTAGCAACCTGCGCCCCGCAAAGCGGCTTAGTGCAACTCGCAAGGTCCTCGCACGCATGTGACGGACGCTTGCTTCACATTTTATTTTAACGTGTTTAACGTCTTCAAAAAAAACTATACTGATTAAAGTTTCAGGTTCAAAGTTGTCTCACTTTGCGATACTACAGCTAAGCTGTTTAAAGCCGCCAGAAGTTGAAATTAGCATCATTAGAAAGGAAATTTATGCCAATTTAATCTAACTTAGGCACATTTTTCATATTCGCTGTCGCTATCGTGTGGTAGGCGCAAGAGTGAAGGTCTGAAATTATTAAAAACGAAACCCGATAGAGACACGAATTTGGTTCCAACAGGTAGATCTCGGCGAGGAATACTAATAAGGCTGTGCACATTTGCATTTTACCACACCACTTAATTGTAATTAATAGAAACACATGAAAAAAACGAGTGATTGTTGCCTAGCTTACCAATACATGCGTTAGATTAGTTTTCCTACGTACGTATCAGTTGGTGTGTCAACACCTTTGCTAGTGTTGGTGTAAACAGCCGAGCTCGTGTATGACAAATGTCATTCAAAGCGTTTATTAGTTATTTGGTAGCAAACAATTCTAAATCGCTGAAACGTTGACGCTAA
>JARJDU010041581.1:0-12835 GCA_030264695.1 Lissagria laeviuscula
CACGACTTCAAAATTGTAATAAATTTCATGGATGATAGGTCTGCGCGGGGTTCCTCTAATTTTGGGGCCATAGACGCGCTCCTAATGCGCCTTGCCTAAAAATCGCCACTGTGATGTTGCCCCAAGCGCACAATCAGCTTGAGACTCTCGTAAAGGGGCCCTAGGCTCACAATCAGATTGAGGTCATTCGTAAAGTGACCTTTGCCAGCACTTTGGGAGCTTGGTAGGCTCTAGGCCAAATCATAACGATGTAGATTCTTGAAGCGGGTATTAACGTTAAATTTTTGGAGATATTTTTGGGCGCCAATTACACTTTTTCTGATTGATATGCTTTATTAGGATGAATGAATGATGTGTGAAACACAACTTTTAGATATTCTGCGGTGCTTCTTTAGCTCGCCACCCTCTTCTGTCATGTGGAGTTGTGCTCCTCTAGTTACGATCTGCTCCTATGTACGCCTTACATGTGTTTCTAAAATGTTTTCAAAATTGGGTTATTAACTTTTTAGTTATTGATAAATATCGTATATCTTGAGCGTATTAATGATCGTATTCTTATACGGTTCTTACAATGAAACTAATTTCAAACTTTAATAAAAGAAGTAACAGTTTAACTTCTATAAGGCAAAAGATCATTCAACTCTATCTAAAACGCTGTAAAGTTGTGATAGCGGCATCATTCTTTAAGTAAATTTTAATTAATTGGATTTAATTAAGTACGCTAATTAAAAATTAGTGAACCTGTCGTATGTTTGCGTCAGTGATAAAGATAATCAAATCACGTAACCCGATTATTCATCTCGGTTATACGTGCAAACAAAACCGAAACTATACCCGGTGCGATAAAAGGAAAGCGACGATGATTGCACGCGATGTCTCTTAATTAATAACGGAAAATAATAAACACATCAGCAACGACGGATCGTTTATCAACGTGACGATGTACATTAATAAATTGTCAGATTATATTTATACTCTTTGCGTTTATCATAGATTTTCAAAGTTATATCCAGGGTTGGACAACCATATTCATCTTTTGAATAATAATAAAAATCAGTTAGATTTTTTTTAAAAGAGGGATAATTTTTAATAATTAGCAATAGTAAGGTAAACTAGAAAGTAACAGATACCAAAAAATAGTAAGGATTACAGTAGGAAAAGTAACAGTTACGTAAGAAGTAACAGTTTAGATAGTATTTATACTACAATAGTATTATTTTATCTAATACTGGAGAACGGGAAAATGTGTGAAGGTAAAAAAAAAGAAACGCGTTGACCATCGTGGTTTATGACTCAGGGCGCAGATATCTAGAATGAGCATTTCAAAATTTACGGTTTTACCTTCTCTGAGGGCGCCAATTAAGTTTTGGTCTTGGGCGCACTTTTTATAAATGAAACAGCTTTCTAAGAATAAAATGTCGCAATTGTAGCGGGTACCGAAAAAGAGTCAGTTACCGACGAAAAAGTATTTGATGTGAGTGATATCATTTTAAATTTGAAGAAGAAGTTTAAAAGTTTCCGAACATATTTACACAAGATTGGGCAATATTGATATACAATATGTAATATTTAAAGATTGTACCAACATTAAAACATACAGAAACCTTGATTTTTTCTGCTTATAAACTACAATTTTATATAAAATTTATTATAAATTTGACTAATTATGCAACACATAATGCATACATATCAACGAAATTATGCCCGCACGCTATACTACTGCGGTAAAACGCGAATCTGCAGAATGCTGCAACTCGTACTGCATACGGAGTGCGGCACGATAACTACCTTATTTTACATGAGCGTTCTGAAATTTTAAAGAGTTTCTTGGGAGTGGGCGTGGATTCATTCGAGGCAGGGGATTCTAAAGTTTTAGCAGCTATAATGTCTTTTCAATAACCATTTATAAACTTTCTGAATTCTCTTGTTTAATATGCCATAAGTCAAAAAAAGTCTAATGTGCTGGTTTTCTTAACATTAACAGTAATTTACCCAGATTTAAACAAATTTTACTTGATCCAATTCAATATAAACCTGTAAATATTTTCACATAGCAATGTATTCAAGTAAAATATCAATTTCAATTGTTTTCCATATGTCCTCAAAGAAAATAATACCAAAATGCAAAATTGTACACTATCAGCACGATATGACGCTAGCTGCTCATGTCGATATTTGTACTACTAAGTTCACATAACATTCATACACATGAAACGCTAGAGCATCAGGGTTAGAGATGAGGCATATAAAATTCGCGTTATGCACTCAATAAAAAACAATTTCCACATTTACACGTCATAGCGGAATCGATAGAGCGCAATCACGACATTCCCCCGCGTTAGCCAACATGATTTATGACTGTTTGCACAAAACAGTTACATTACCTGCTTCTTCTTCACCACAAGCTGCACATTAACGTGAAATTTTCGTATGTGAAAGCTTATCTATATGCATGTATATATACACATAGAGCAAACAATTCTACCCTTATATCAAAAGAAATGATAAAAAATATTTCTAGAAAACATTCATTCTTCACTTAATTTTTTATCGACTCACAGCATTGTTTCACTCTATTATTGACCGACCTCTTAGATTTGGTGCAATTTCATTGCGTGCTTGCAAAATTACACGAACCATAATAAAATAGAATGAGGCGCGTTCAAACACTTTGCCAATTTCCTTCTTACACCGCATTTTATTTTGTTTGTTGCGGTTGGTTATATTGTACTAAAGTTTGCCAAACAATGCTTCATTTCGATGACGATGTCGTGTTTTTGTGTCGTTGTTGGACTTTCCTCTTTTTTTTTGCCTTAAGCCCGAATAAAATGAGGGTAGCAGCAGATCTTTATCTCGATTCATATTTACAAGAAATACGAGCGTTTCACGTGCATCAGCAGCGCCTAAGCAACAACACATTTGCTATCCTGGAGGGGTTCTTTGGATGAATTCATTTGCTTTAGCAAAAGTCAGCTTTTATCTGAAATCCTAATCCCAATCGTATACGGGGAGACAAAATGTTCCAGGAAAAATGATCGGAGTAAGTTAAGGATAAGATGAGATGAGATGTATTTTGATATTTATTGATGTAAAAGGAAAAAATGATAACAGATAAAATGAGTACACAATGAAGTAACTAGGTGGAGGACAAACCCGCAAGACAGGGCTTCACGGGGATCAAACTAACAACTGGCGCTAAACATTTACCTCAAATAATTCTAATTTGCTAAAACCCTGCCTTTAGAACTGAATTTAGCTTCAATAGCTGCTTAATTCTTAGTTTACAAAAATTTTTAGGGTTCCCGTCTCTTTTATTATGGGAGAGCTCAAAATTTATAGTTACGCTTCTGAGGGTACAGGTATATTATTGCGTGTGCTAGGCTACCGAATCGATCAAATGTTAGAATAACAAATAAGGAAATTAAAGTTTGCGTTTTGGCACCAAGGTACCGAGCCAGTGGCACCCAGGGGTGTTTTAAGCACAAATATCTTGCAAGAATGGTTTCTTACTTTAGTTCCGCTTCTATTATAACGATAGACTGGGGAAACACGTTTTCATGCCGCAGACTAACTAGGAGAAGTTGATCCTCGACGCCTTTTATCAGTCGGCATGATCTAGGAACTTTCGGATTAACTTGTTTTGATGGCAATGGAATGTTGCGAAATTGACATGGAACACGATGCTTACAAATCTTGCTTGCTTGCTAGCTATTCTGGATTACTTTCAGTCAAGAATTGTTTGTATTGTTTTTATAAAAATCTTATAATATTTACGAGATGATAGGGTCGGGTTAACCAATAAACAAACTACACCATTGCCTATTGCCTCACGGCTATGGGTGGCATTCCTCAGGTTCCATATTCAATTACAAATTTGAATTGCATGATTTGTAGAACATGTTGTGTTCATGGTGTGGAGTCCAAAAATATGATGGTTGCCTAGAGCCCCAATACGGGGTAATCCGGTTCTGGGTTCTTTATAAATGCATATTCTATGATTTGAACTAAACTGAATTAACTCTTTGAAATGAACTAAATGAATTCTTTGAAATGAACTAAATGAATTCTTTGAAATGAACTAAACGATCACATTTTTTTAAATACTTACATAATTCAGATTTGAATGTTATTTGCAGCAAATCTTCCAAGTCGACGATTCAAAATTGGTCCGGATCGACGAACTTATAAGCTGAATCGATTTTTGCATTATTATTTATTCATGCTTGTTACGATTTCCAAATGAAATTCCATTATTCCGGAAGATTCGCTCGCTCGTCCGCTCCATGCGCGCCTGTCCAAGCCGATTTATCTCGTTTGATTAAATATTCATTTTATAATTTTAGCAAAATGCATGATGAATATTGTCATTTTATGTAGATATAGAAATATTCTAGTACTGTAGGTATTCCAAACAAATGAAAATTCGCAATTTAGTGCTTATAATAGTTGAATTGAGTTTGTGAGTGTGTGGTATGTACATGAATAATTGAATGCAGATATTTAAATAATCTGTTCACATTAAGTTTGAATTGATAGTATTACAATACGCACAATAAAGCATAATGAAAAATTATTGAAAGCGATAAATTTAGTATGATTTCTAAATATGATAATTGGTTAATTAAGGTATGGATAATTGCACGATAATACACATATTGTGTAAAAAAAATCGAAAACTTTTTATTGCATCGCTTTCATAAACTAAATGCTAATTCTGATTTCATCTTTAATTAACTTTGCAATGAATGGTCACCTGCCATTTAATCATAATTACCTCTTTTCTACCCCCAAACATCCCTGGGCTTTATTTACACTATTGTCAAAGTCATTCAGAATAGAATTCGAACTATTTACATACAAAATGCATTACAGTTGAATGTTTATTTATACTGTTTACCAAGAAAGATAGTGGTTTCCTGTATTTTATCAATTTCCGGTCAAAAATACCGCATTTTTCTTTCGGATTTTAATGAAACACATATTCAAGAATAATATACAGAAATATTTATTCTTTTGTTATTCTGCTTTTTGACATTTGAAAGTTTCTGATGAAAAAGTCAAATTTTAACTTTGGCTTCAAATTGTTAGCAAGATCTTGGAGATATGGATGTAAACAATTTTTTAACTAAATCCGAATATATTTGTTAATATTTTAAAATGAAAATGGTTATTATCCGAACTAAATTACCATAGTTATGATTTTTTTCTCGGATCTGTGTCACATTTACCATTAGTTTTTCACACTTTGATAATTTTTTTCTCAAAAACTGTTCTAGATTTTGAAACAGTACATTGGATTATTTATTATAATAATGAAAAGAACCTACGATAAAATTTTGATCAAAATCAGAATTTGACGCAATGATACAGCGCTAATAACTTTCCAGACAAGTACTTTTTGCGGTAATAGCTTACTTCCCAAGGGCATATTCGTACAGAAATTTAGTGTAATACTTAACGATTCTTTTAATTCAACTTGTATCACAATCTATAATTGATGTACTATGCTATTATCCGGTTGATTAATAACATATTTCACTTGTGTGTGTGTGTCGGTAATTAACTCTTATATTGTAATCACATTAACTTAGTAACTTCATTCGAATAATAACTTTAATATTGCAGTATGTTTGCTGGTTTTTCTGTGTTTAAACAATTCAAACAGAAGATTCAAGTTTATAATCGCTAGAAAAGTGCTTGGTTTTTAGTTGAATAATTCTGAATTCCTATTGAAATTACCTCACTCGCCATTGCCAGGGCCAGTTTGCCCGCCCTCCAGTTGTCATTTCTATTTTTCCCTGTTGTCTCCGACACGGCCAGTGGAATAATAAAAAACAACAAAAGAGTATTCTACGATAAAATTTTGATCAAAATCATAATTTGACGAAATGATGCAGCGCTAATAACTTTCCAGACAAGTACTTTTTGCGGAAATAGCTTACTTCCCAAGGGCAAATTCACACAGAAATTTAATGTAATACGTACGATTTTTAAAATTCAACTTGTATCACAATCTATAATTGATGTACTATGCTATTATCCGGTTGATTAATAACATATTTTACTTGCGTGTGTCAGTAATTGACTTCAGTAGGCATTACACAGTTATAAATCACTCCCAACAAAGAGACATAGTGAAACGCCAGATGTTTTCAAAGTATCTGCTTGCAAATAAACATTATTTATAAAACCATTGAAGGGAGGCCTTTGACAAAAGCAAAACTTTCTATCAATTTTTTTCTAGATTACAATGAAAGCAAACTTTTGCAAGAAGATTGGTAAAGAAGTTAAGTTTATATCTCCTTCCGAGCTTTAGCAAAAGTTCAAAAAGTCAGCAAACATTGGAAATTTTGCATAGTATCTTCACGCAAAAAATAATTTATTTAAATGATCCTTGAATCATTAAAGTTATTGTTATTTTACAGTACTCATCACTTAGTATCAGCAATAAACAACACTAAATGATTCGCATTGTATTGTTCTATATACCTAAGTGACAGAAACCATTTAATCGAACACGACGAACACATTTGCGTACACGTTTCGCATTCGCGACCCAATTAAATTAACATGCGAATCATATGCAGAAAGCTACTATTGCTATAGCTGTTGCTGCTGCATTCTGTAGTATGTAGAAAGCTATAGAGTGCGTGTGGATTGAGAGAGAGAGAGTGAGAGGAGATCTGAGCATGCCGCCACTTAACAAAACCAACAATCTACAATTGTCGCTAATCGTGCCGGATGCCGGCTTTGATTCCTACCACAATCGACGCGTCTGCTTTTATTCGTTGAGTCCTTTGCGCTTTCGGAAACTGTGGGGCAAAGATGAGTCAACAATTTAATTAATAATTCAATTATCCAACTGACACTATTGCTCTGTTACTTGCATCGCAATGATAACTATTCACTTGATATAATTATATTCATCTGGTTTGAGGTTATGCTCTATTAATTGTTGCATAGGTCATTTTAATCATTGATTTATATTGTTTGTACTTGACCCTAAATGTATTAACATTGCATTGCAAAGATAATTTCCATAAAAACCCAGAAGTTTTTATTTCTTCAAATAAATAATAATTGCAGATTAATGAAAAGCGTTACTAATGATAGCAGTAGTATCTAATGAGGATTTTGAAATGCATGAACTGATATGACATATTAGCAATTATCGATGAAACATGCGAATTGTTGTAAATTTATTACCTACCTGGCTGCTATCGCATTTCAGTTTTATTAATTAATTGCCCTCGATTTTTGTTGCAGGAATGCAGAGTCTCAACTAGTCGTGCAGGACGCAGTCACTTAAACGTAAGTTATGACACCTTATATCCTTCAAAATCTTTTTTCTTCTGGTATGTTCTCGCTTATTCATGATATTTAAATGATGCATGAGGCCGATGCATATAAAAACTGCTCAACTTACGGATGCGTTGGATCTTAGCATGTAATGGATATGCCCTTAGGTATTTTGCTGAATTAATTAATTTACCTGGCGAAAAAAAGGATGTAATGAATATTCTAGGTGTAACAATTTGTAGCTTAATACAATTTGCACTTAAAATTGGTTTTTATGGATTATTTTACATAGTTGGTATATAATCATTAACTTAGTAACTTCATTGGAATAATAATTTTTTCTGTTTTTCTTTGTTTAAACAAATTGATAAAGAAGATTCAAGTTTATAATCGCAAGAAAAGTGCTTGGTTTTTAGTTAAAAAGCTATTGGATGAAAATTCTGAATTTCTATTGAAATTACCTCACTCGCCGTTGCCAAGGCCAGTTTGCCTACCCTCCAGTTGTCATTTCTTTTTCCTCTGTTGTCTAGGACACGACTAGTGGAATAAGAAGAAACATTCTTGTTTCTCCTTATTTAACTGTCCGGGTCCTAGACAACTTCCAAAATAGAAATGACGACTAGAAGGCACACAAACCGGCCTTGACATCGTTCTGGACAAGTCTATTTACTTTATCAATGCGAGGTATAAACACATAGGATGCTGTCATCTGTCATTTATTTTCTATTGACCTTTGCGAGGAATCTAGTTTGTTAAAGATAGAACAAATTTTAGCATATACACAAATTTACTTTTAGCAATCGTGGTTGGAAATATTGTTGACGCCATTCCAAATCTTGTTCAATTCATATATCGGAAAATCCTTCCTAGGCTACATAGTTGCAAATTAAAGCATTTTAGGTCAAATTCGATTATTTATGGTTTACCTAGTTTATGAAGTTTATTATACTGAGATAATTGACAAGCTGTTTCTTGCGTGTCAACACCTGATCTTTTGAAGTTACCGAAGGATGCATTAATAGTAAAACCTATCTTACTACGAACATCCGTCTGTCAGACGGAGTGAGTTGTGGAAACAGGCATTTTACAGGCAGTGGTTGAAGAAACAAAGTAATGGCTGCTACCAAGGTCTGTTTAACCAGGCAGTCGTCTTAGGCCTCAAGTCTAGGGCGCTCCATCATGTCTCTTATTCAATGACACAATTTTTTGAACATGCTATATTCTGGGTTATTGAGATATAGATATTTTTATCTAGGACCCAAATTTAGGTTAATCCGTTTTTGACTGGTACCACTATATTTTAAGCAAATTTTCTACAATAACTTAACAATGTACACTTCTCAATACAGTGTCACTGAAATTATTCGCAAAATGAAAAATTTACTGCGATCAGTAAATTTCTGCAGTAACAGATACTTTAAAGAGCTTACGCAGTGATTTATTGAAGACATTAAAGGCTTTTCTTGTTAGGCACTGGGTAACCGTTAAAATACCGACGGAAGAGTTCCTTCCTACCTATTTCTCTCTCACGACTTTGATTGTTTCCAAATTAATTTCCATTTATCATCAACAAAAGACAAACATTTAATTATTTAATAATTATGGCATATTTAGAGTCTTCATATTGGTAATTCGTAATTTTTTATATCTAGAAACATTTAAATATTGTATTGAGCTACAAAAAGTTGTGTGGAGCTAGAACTGCGTGTACGCGTAGCAACGTACAACCAGAGAAGAATGTTGCGGTCGGAATAAAAGCGAGCAGGACGATATGTTTCCAAGATGATGAATGTATCCAATATGTTGGCGGAATCCGCGGCAGCGATATGAAAATCGTTCCATCGTTTGAGAGGCTCGGTTGCGATATGTCGACGAGTTTTCTCTCTATATGCTTTTATGCATTGGAAGGTTCAGAAGAGGATTCCCGAGTACACTGCATACATCATCCAGCAATCTGCCCATACATACTATAGACTAATACATGGGAAAGACTAAAAAATAGTAAATGGTCGCGTCGAGTGGAGAAAAGAGCGACGAACAGCGGGCTTGGCATAAATATATATTTTCTGAAAAATTTTACTTGCGCTTACACTTGTCCTGGCTTAGTCGATAACCGCACCAAAACACTTTGCCGAAACTGCCATATTTTTCATTCTGTTTGCAAAACTAGCTGATATATTTTGGTTTAATGCCACTTTGAATAAAATAATAAGATTTCTTCTTTTTTTGTTTTGGGGAAGAAAATCAAATATTAAAAAAATATATCTTCAACCTCAGTTGCTACTAAATCAATTATCAACCATATATTTCGTGCGGTTCCATTAATCCGATGTGTTGACGCGTCCCTTCCAACACCTTGCTAATGTAATCAAAATCCTGCGTCCGACTCCTGCCAAAAACTTAGTAAGCTAGCAATTGTAATGCAAAACGGTCACGTTGCGTGTCACCATCCACTGTCGGATTTTAAAACGGACGCGGGCCTGGGCTCATCTGCGCTACTGCCGGTAATTGGATTCGACGCGAGGTCGGAATAATATTATCACTGCCATTAGGGCCCTCGACTCCCCATACCGTAACCTACACCCAAATTTCCACAACAATCGTGCTGCAAAAAAAAAATTTAAACGTTTCATCTGTAATACGCATTTGGGTTCGGCGCGAGTGTAAAATCCATGCGATTTCAACTAAGCTCCGTCAGGCTTACACAAAACGAATCGTATAATTAGTCGGATACGTTTGTTTTCTTTAGGTTTTTTTTTTTAACCAAAGAGTGTTAAGTGCGTTGAAGATCAAATGGATGGCACGAAAAGAAGAGAAAACAAGGTAAAATATTGCAGCAAATATTTTATGAAAAATAAAAAAAATTATTCAATTTAATTTAATTTATTGTTTAAATATTTACAATAACAATTTACTTTTTTTTTTAAATTCTAACTTTGCAGTAATCAAATAGCTTAAGTACAGTCGAAGAAAATGTAAACTCTTCGAAATAAAACCAAATAACATTTTAATTAAATCCCCAGTAATAGTATACATTAATGAAACGTTGATAAATCCGAATACGTACCGAATAATTAAGCGATTCCGAAGATGCGTCGGTGCCTCCTTCCTCGTCATCAACTCCTCTAATTCCCTCTTCGTGTGCTTTCGTTCCACTCAAACTCCGCCGTTTAGTTACTCCGACAACATCTTCAACTTCGTCGAATTGTCTTCAACTCACGAAGTCTTGCTTTTTATAGTTACGACGAAGGATAGGGACTACTAATGTACCTGTTTAGATGGCTTGATTGACGGGCGGCGAGCGAACGACGAACACCTTTATTATCTAGTCGAAACAAGTATTAGTTGCAGTTAGTCGCGCGTTTCGTCAATGTGAAGTTGTGAACATTTTTTGAGATCCAATGACTGGATGGAACAAGACATTAAATTGTTAAATTATATTATTGTCTTTTAAAGATATTAATTAGCATTAATGCATTTTGTATAGGATATTCATTAATGTCCGAACATCACGTGACCTAATTTGGAATTGCCAGTTAGTTTCTGGTTTGTTGTTTTGATTGCTTTTTTTTCTTCCTAGATGAGTAACTGAGTTCATAGGCGCTGAGCTGTCGCCATTTTGCCTATTTTTTTGTTACTTTAGGTTAGGAGGCTTATTTACCTTCAAACTGGTATAGAAAACTCCATTTTAGAATGTTAGAAACAATGGCAATACGCATTCGACCTCACCTTTTCCTTGCTGCCCGTTTCAACCCAGATATTCCGGAGAAACAGTTCGTCTTTCCGGGGAAACAGTTCATTGGGTAAATGAGCCTCTTAAGTTAATTCTTCTGTTTGTTTCTGTATCTGCAGTAGCATGGTGGTTATGTTAGTAATTGCGTTTGTTAGTTGCAATCAAAACGATCAATCCGGGGACGCATGGCACTCAGCAGAAATGCTAGCAGTTCCAGGCAGGCCGTCCTGTTCAGATCACAGATGGCGCCCGAAGTAGATAATTTTGCTCACATCCTGGTGATAACTTTGTCAATTGATAATTCAATTGCAAACGCTAGCAATTTTGAATATATTATTAACGATTTTGCCTTATAAAAAACTAAAAATTTTAAATTTTAGTTAAATTCTAAATTTTAATTTGTTCAACAATTTTAACAATTTTTAGATTGTTTCGATTTATATTTAGGTAACTACAGTAAAGCGCTTTTATTCATGCAGTGAATTACATTAAATACCATGTTTTCGAATAAATTGCAGGCTAAAATGCGAATGAGGAAAAGTAAGGAAAACAGGAAAAATAAGTCGACTAATGAAGGCAATTTGGCGAGTTCCGGAAATATTTCTTTTTTGATTTCGTTGCCTATTATAGTGTTTCATCATATTATTTCGATAAGCGATTTACTTTTTCTTTTGTTTTGCGATTAACTTCAATTTAATGATGCCAAGCATGCTTATATCATTAAGCTATAGTACTTTTCATGCTTCTCAACATAGAAGCCAATTCCGGGCGGAATTCCGCTCTTTGTAATTTATCTATTACACCAATTAATCTGGAAAAACGAAATGTAACTTAATAATATAATGGATATTGAATAAAATTAGAGATACTTAAGCCTGCTTTACACGGGTATTATAATTAGTAGAGCATAGTATCAAGTATTTTAATTTTAATTGATAATTATTTTAGCGGCAGTCAAAAACTGTCAGAGTCGGGTAGCTAGTAGAGTACTATACTGCGTAGTAAGTAAGTAAAGTAGACTTTACTCTACATACGCCCACTACTGTTCCCACTCTACCCGTAAATACGCCTTTCAAGTAAGTAGCTAGTTTAGTTTAGTTAAACTGTTTCTCGTTCTTGTGCAATTTGTTTTGCTTGTTTCTGAAAATATGGAAATTCAAGAAATCTGAATCTACAAATCAAGTTGATTTATATTTCGATCATGAGCATTTCATTCTCTCACTCTTCCTTTTCTCAATTTATCTTTACATCAATCGGTGCTTTTAACATTCTAGGTAAATTTGTATACTTTTGACATAATTATAAGAGAATTTGGCCGGTAATATTTAGCCAACTTTATATCAGAAGTTCAATATCTTTTTAAGTCAACAAATTATTAAATTATAAAGATTATCCAATTATAATAAGGTACTTTAAGCTATAGATTAAGTCATTATAGGCATGATATTAATTCTATCTAATTTGCTATACCTCATACACAACATTTTAATTGATAATTATTTTGCCGGCAGCAGAAATACACGAAAATTGATAAAGGTAGATTGCCAACGGCGTTATTCTCTCTTTTTCTTTTCTTTTTCTTTATGAAACAAAACTTAATAATGTAAAGTGGTTAAGTAAAAGTTTGTGTATGCTTGTAGCACAAGGTAAAATTTTAATTTAAACTTGAGACTTTATTAAAAATGAGAAAAGAAAATATGGAAATTAGTGTGTATACATCTTGTGTGGTCTGCTCCTTCATATCCATCTTATCTTCTATTTTCTTGTTTCTTAAGTTAGTACTTACTTCCCTTTAAAATTAAA
>JARJDU010041586.1:0-13041 GCA_030264695.1 Lissagria laeviuscula
AATGATTTTGTTCCAAAGTATGTTATTCGATTAGTGCGTAATGCTGTGTAATAATCACAAAGCCGAAGATCACGGAATGAGCTAAAGTACATGGTCTATATAGCTAGTAAAGAATTGTATTACGTATTCGTTCGCTACCGTGCGTTACGAAGAAAAAACCTTGTATTTGCATACTTCATGTACATCAAGAAACAAACAAAAATTACGTTTGTACCTTCCGTTAGGTCGCCAATTAATTTTTGGCTGATATGGTGGTTAAGAAAAAACAGATTGGTAAGATATGTATGGGCAGGGACGGAGATGCAAATGGTGCTTCGTACCCCGGAGCTGTCAATCCAGAATCGCATGCCAGTCTTTCGCTTTTAGTCATTTGCTCGTACCCCGGTTCCAACCTAACTTAGCCCGCCCCTGTGTATGAGAATAATATGGAAAAGTAGAAGAAAACTAGTAGGCTTCCGTTGAAGAGAGTGAGATTATTGGAGGAGGAGACCCGGGGAACTGTCGCACGGGACCAGGGGCGACTTTCTTTGCAAGAGGGACAAATTAAGACAATTGTTGGACTTGAAACTAAGGGGAGAGGGAAAATGTAATAGGAAGAATTCTCGCTGGTTATGCTGTCTGGAAATGTTGATTTTTGAGGTGGGAGTGAAGAGGCGCTGAAAACCTTCAGTTGTCCCCGGGCGCTGACAACCCTAGTTACGCAACTGATAGGAACACAAGAATGTAAGTGAGATGGTGGTGTAGTTGCCGGGTAGACAGAGAAAAATTGTAAGGAGCATGTACAATTTAGGGTACGCAGGGTGGCAAACTTACTCGCGTCCGATGTATTTCGGTGCAAAGACGAGGGCCAAAAGTAGCTCAGAGGAAAGAAGATAGAAAATGTGGATGGTAGTAGAGTATGGAAGATGCTTGTTGTATGAAAAAAGGAGAGATTCCTAGAAACATTTGGCAAAAGAGTGTAAGGATGGGAAAGAGGAATGGGTGTGAAGTAACAGAAGGATGCCAGAATTGATGAATGGAGGAGGGGAGAATTTTAAAATGTGTAGTAGGCTGGGATTTGTGTAGATGGAAGTTTGCCAATAAAAGGTCTTTTTGGTTCACTTGTTTTTACAACCGGTTCTGGTCTAACCATAACTAACCATTGCGGATAAGAGTATTAAGAATTTGTTAAAAACAAAGCCAATTGCTATAATAACATAATTCATATAGAAAATTTAAAGATTAGTTAAAATAGGCAATTAGGTCTAAGATATTGAGACTTTTGCACTTTTCTTTGAACCACATATTTGCATTAACAGCTCTGGTAATGAGCGAATGGGCAAAGGGCAACTATTAAATTTCCATATTTCCATTAAAATCTAGTTTCCCGACTGGTCGCACCAAGCGTACGTACACAGCCGACTTTCGGGCATCGTGGCGCGGCATGCAGTGTAATGTAATTTAATGCAAATTTCGGTGTCCATTAACTTGACTATTAATAGTTACACGAGCATTCAAACGAGCGAGCGGCTCTCTCTCACCATTCTCGTGTTTCCCCGAATCTCATCTAGCTCTTCAGACAAGTTTAGTTTAGTTTCCACTTTGCGTCCGATGCCTCCTGCCTCCTTCCTTCAATGTTGTTCTTGCCGCTTACGGTTGTGTCCTATTCCTTGCCCACAACTTCAACTTTTGACGGACCACTCACTTCAAACTTTAATTGAGCTGGCTGACTTGTTTACCTGACATCTTAAATTAAAATTGTTTGGTCTTAAACTTGATCTCATATACCTATATATCTATAATATGTAACCATTGTAAAGGTTTCAGCGATTTAGCAATAATTGCCAATTTTGTTGGTTATATAAAGGCGATATAATTACATATTAACTCTAAGATTGCGACAATACTTCTTTGTATAAGGTCGGGAATGTGAGCCAAGGGATATGGCGTTCTGAAGAGCATTACGCCTAACAACTTGCGGCATCGTCGGCATCGGTGGCGTCGGTGGAGTCGAGTTGCAGCCGCTTTTACCGGCGCAGCGGCGTAGATATTAGCCCCGCGCGTATCATCCTCGTTATTATTGTATGGACGCTTAAGAACCGAGACGTGCTGGCCCAGAGAGGATTAATCCAGTCTGGTGTCGGGTGCAAGTCATTACTACCTCGCAGAATGACAAATGCACTCACTTCTGACTTTGGAATCCTAAGCCGGAAGTCTTATATAAGATGACCGTTAACAAACATCCATTATCACCTTTATTAATATCATCAATAATAATGTAGTTTTCGATCAACATTCGACTCAATTACATATTTTAGTTAATTGTTTGCACATCCATGCGCAGCTAGCTCACATAATTATTTATGTCGTTCGTCATTACTTCCTCGTCTTGCGGCACGTACCCATTGTCTAAGAAAAGCATTGCGATGCAGTCGTTGTCAGCTCCACTCCGTTATGCTATTACGCCTTCGGCAAATGCTACCAAAAAGCCGAATCGTGCTTACGACCGCCAATTATTAATCGAAGTCAAAGCCGCGTTGCGCTAATTGCTTCTTGTCAGTTTTGCGCACACTCGGTGTATGCCTGTCGCATTACTCTCGGTTAGTTAATTCCTGGCGAGTTTGTATACACGCAACGCAAAGCAACGCAATTCACGTCGAATCCTGCGCCCAATAAACTCAAACACGAAGGAAGATCTGTCTATCCTTTCTGCCATGCGACTGTTACTACCCCTGTTAAAGACGAACGACTGCTGACTACACTACTACATCACGTCGCACCCGTTTTGGCATTCAGCGCGAGTGTTTCATTGTTTTAATGAAGATATCGCCGGTTCTAATTCGATGAGAGCGCAACAATACATGCTTGATTAACGCTCGCGTTTGCTATAAATAGGCAACCCGCTGGCGCAGCTTCTGTTTCTTCTTCTTAATAGGCACACAACGAATGCGCTGTGTTTTCTAACTTTTTCCGGGTGAAGACATGACAGTAAGCTGAGTGGTGTTTCGACTCAGTTGATACTGTTGTTTATTATCTGGTTTGTTCTTTTCGTTTGGTCGTTTTGATTATCTAAAGTGGTGCGGCGCACCTCTTGCAGCGTCGGCCGCACGCACAAAATGCCAATTTCTGCCGCTTTAGCAATACAGACGTGGTTTTAGAGCTGGCGGGGCCGGGACCCTAGGCGCACAAGCAGTTTAAGACTTTTCGTATCGAGGCCTAAAGCGCACATCTATTAAGATCCCCCTCAAAAGGAGGCTCTAAGCGCACAATCAGTTTGAGCCTTTTTGCCGACCTTTTGGAAATTTGGAAGCTCACCACCTCACATGGTTTGCGTCTGTATAATTCCGCCACGGCTCCTGGACCAGGTTAATTGTGGTGCCCTCTTCGTCCTACTTCAAATGTCTGACGCTGCACAATAGCGCTTCAAGACAATGCTGGTAGCCGGTGTCTCCTCTCTCCTTCAGAGTAAATCATTAACGTAAATCTATCACAACCAATCCACGCAGATCATAATGCGCTTGTCGGTCTCTTCATGGCCAAGCTTCCTTTACTGTTAAAATAAAAGTTGTAGAAAAAAATACTAAGGGCTCTCCCAAGCTTGGATCTCCAGGCTAGCGCCCTCTTTGTGGGGATTATGCGGTTTCCCATCTTGATGATGCCCTAGTATATTTGGCGCCTGCGGTACGACATGTTTTTGGCGCCCCCTTTCCGTATTTTTTTTTTTATTATTTCTTAAGCACCCTTTGCAAATGGCGCCTGGGGCATGATAGCCCTTTTTGTCCACCTTATGCAAAACCACTGGGTGTGTGCCCTCGGCCATTGCACATAGTGCCTTTGCCTGAAGATAACACTAGATCTAGGGATTCACAGCTTGAATTGAGTATCAAACTGTTTACCTAGAAATAAAGTCAAGTCAAGCTTTAAGTTATCAAGCTGTTTGTTTTGCTTGCCTTGATGAAACTCTACTTAGATCTAAACATGGCCGCGGTATGTCTTTCTATTTCGCTTATTGGTCGGTCTACTTCCGCTTTAAATACGCATTAATCAAACTGTTTACATGAAAAGTTTAGTTGAATGGATGAAATCCACGCAATAACTTGCTAATTACTTCAATTCACTTAGCATACATCAGTTGAATTTCACTATTCCACATAACCTCAATTCCATGCGAAACTTCATCCCTAATATAACAATATCTGAATTTTTTGTGCAAACACAAATTTCGATCGGATTAAGTAGTTAGCAAGTTTGTTGTAGCGCGTACGAGTATGACGCCTCACACCCGCCCTCATCGACGAAAACTTTAAGACATTAATCCGCGGCCGAACTTCGCGCGTACAACGATACGGCATCAATACGCTACCGCCGCTACCACCGTCTCTCAGCTCAGCACTCGCACCACCTAACTCCCCTCCCTCCCCCCACAAATTAATACATTTCGGCATCTCTTGATTGTAATTACCGACACCCCTTCGAAACTCCGTAATGGTGTTACGAGTCGCCTGGCTCTCGATACGTGTCGCTTTCGCCTTAATGCCAGGCGCCTCCACCGTCAGTGACGAGATGCGTGTGAGAGTAAGTTATTCGGAAATATTAGTCGCCCAATACGTCCCTTTCCATCTTCCTTGCTTGCCTAAACTAACTTCAATCCAACTCTAATTCCGCCCCTCGCGCACACATTATAATAATACGTAATTCGATCAAATTTAACTTATTTAAGAGCTAGCGCTCCTAACCCCACTTGTCCCCCACACCGCCCGCAGGTTACTACATTGTATATATAGATGTATTATACCTATATCTTTGAGTTAACATCGACATTCTGTTCGGGTCGGTAGCACACGTGTTTAGAATTTATTATAATTATCATAAACTTGTAATAGCAAAGTAAATCCCGGCTTTTTGCTCCTGTTTCCGTTCCTGCTCCTCATTCATGGAATGTATTCAATTAGCGGGAGTTTAAGAATATTAAGCTAAATGCAATGAGGAAAGAATGAAAGAAAGGTAAAAGGAAAAGTAAAAGTCACCAAAGAATATAAATCTGATTTAAGAAGTAAGATGGCACATGATGAAGGAGGAAGCGGGCTAATTGGTGTTTTTTTGTTTTGAAAAATAATTTTAATTCCATTAATGTCGCGACCGTTTCTCTTCTCTTTACGCTTTACTCTTTAATGTTGTATACTATATGTTAACTGGTGTGCTTGCTCCTGCTGCTTCTGATACTGTTCCATGCTTTCCCCTTTTATTTCCAAGTTTTAAGTTATTACCGTCGCGTTCGTTACGCACTCTGCTTGAAAGTTGGAAAGTTAGGTTATGGCATAATAGGGTGCGTGTGTATATACGCGCGTGCGCGTGCTGTGTTGTTTGCATTCACATTCAATCGGCGTTGTAGCTGAAGCTATATCTTTATAATTAGATCGTAAAAGTTATTCCAATGACGATATTAACATATTTTTCTGCTTGTTTTTCGGAGCTTTTATGCCCCATCCGGGGGTAATATATCCCCTTCCTTTTGTTCAACCAGGGTGGTTGGTTCAGCACTTTAATTTCTTCTCTTCGAAGGTAATAGCTCGTGCATTAAATATGGCTGCAGGTCAATAATTTTCTTTTTGAAGCGAAATGTTTTTATTTAATTATGTTTGAGGTTAGAAATACAAAGTGGGAATGAAGCAAAAATTGCAAAGTGTTTTTTGTGTATAGCTTCGAAAAACTAATTATGGTTTGTGGATGGTAATTAATTAATAACTAAAGAAAACTGGTACATTGTAAATATTATAGCCAACTAGGGCCGGGGCATCAGCCGGCGTTGTCCGATATCTAACCTAACACTCTCCCGTTCTATCCCCAACTCCCAGAACCTTTTTAATTTTGAATATATTTATCGCTTAATAATGTTCTTTTCGGATTTTGTAAAAATATCAAATACCCTGGCCGTAATCAGGCATGAGTTGAAAGCAAATATTTGTCCCATTTGCTCAGGAAATAGTCATCGAAATCCAACCTTGCATTGCTGTTGGCCTTTATTTATCCGACCTCACCTTTTTCTTGCTGCCCGCTTCAATCCGTACCCCCCCGAGAAACAGTTCGTCGGGTAAATGAGCCTTTTATTTTTGTATGTAGAGAAATATGAATGTGTGCTTCTATATGTTTGGGGCTTAATGTTGCCGTAAACTTTAAACTTGCTTAGTGCTTCCCCTGCTTTTCTCTGAAAAGCTGTAACATTTTTATTTCAGAGAACAGCTAAAGGCGATTGTAAAAATTGGCTTACTTTCAGTTTCAGTAAACACGCAATTGTTTTTGCAGAATAAAACATTTTCAAAAATTAACTTTTTGAGATGGCGATTTTGAGGCTCCTTAATAAGCGGGGCTCCCAGAATTAGCCATTTTTGCCTAGTGGGTAACGCGCCACTGAATTTAGCCTATATCCCGTATATCACAGCTAACTTTGTTGTTATTGCACAGAGAAAAATCAAAATCAACCAAAATACAAAACAGTTGATTGTCAAAGCAATAAAAAGTGAAAGAAAGTTAAATATTGTGTCAAGCAATCAAAATGGAGTTCATCAGAGTAAAAAATTCTGACCAAAGCTTAATCCTTTACTTTTAATTTATTCCAAAGTCAAGTTTACGGTTGAGCTGCTGCCTGGCTGGTCTTTTATTCGCTTGTAAACGAAATAAATATATCACTGGATGCTCGCTATAATGAGGGTGAAAGCGGTCGGCGGCGTGGCGCGGCGTGCATGTGGGAGTGCGGTTAATCGGAGCGTCGGAGGTAATCCGGGCGAGCGGGCGGTTCCGACCGTGAAACCGGAAACTGTCGAAAAACGAGCAAAAGGCGAATTAAAATTATTGAATGTATCAGATTTCGGTCTCAATCGAACCGAATCGTTTACTATACACGCCGCGACGCATTTATCTACAGGTAACAATAAATATAAACTTCACTCGACTTTATAACTGGTTGCAAGCTTTTTTTCATCTTTTCTTTTCTTTTTATATTGTTCAGAGTTTTGTAAACTTCTTGAGAGGCTCATTTACCTACAAACTGGTATTGAAAACTTCATGTAGCCCAGTGACTGATTGTGATCACACTAAGTGAGCTTTTTTTTCAATTTTTTTTTTGTGTCATTTTATAGCTGCTTTTATCTTTTTACTTTTTCGAATTTCAAATCGGTAATATTTTAAAATTAATTTAGAAAATCTCGAAAAACGTACTCCAACTTTAGCGGCTTATATATCGAGTTGAAGGCAAACATCGCAAATTTGTCCACGCTACTTTTCGAATTTTGTAAAAATATCAAATACCCTGGCCCTAATCAGTCACCAGTCTTCAAAATCCAACCTTGTATTGCTGCCATTTTTTTAAACATATAACGCGGCAATACTCATCCGACCTCAACTTTTCTTTACTGCCCGCTTTAACCCAGATCACCCAAAGCAACAGTTCGTAAGGGTAAGTGAGCCTCTTAAGTGCAAATACACCCCAAAATTAATTACAACTAATAAACTCTTGTCTCTTGACTTTAAAAGTCAACCACTTGTCGATTGTATTCTTGTATTCTTGTTATTCCCCTTCAAGGAGCAGTGGTGTTTACCCTCATGCGAACGACAAAAGAATGCGACTCGCCGAAGAAAGAAAACAATGGCAAACACCGAAAGCAACGCAGAAACAAAAGAACGTCGATTAAAAAAGGCGAGCGTCGATAAGACCGCCGACGTCGTTTACGCGCGACCGCAACCTACCCCATTATTGCCGCACCACGCCGCCCCAAACCTCCTCCATGCTGTGCACAACCGCAAAGAGCACACAACGCGCTCTCATAATTGAAAATTATATTCCTGCACAATGTGCATCTCGGCAGGAATAATAAAAAAAAAGAGCGCGCTCCTGGTCCTTGTGTCACTAGAGTGCAGTTGAATTGTCGAGTACCAGGGGTTACATATCTACTCATAGTGCAATATCACTCGACTCAGTCAGTCTTTAATAATATTTTTTCTCTAGGGAAATATTTGTTTATAATACAAGTATTTGCAGCGAGGGTGGTAGTAGTCCTAGCAAGGAAGGACAAAAAATAGAAAACAATTTGAGGATATTATTTTTGCTGAGCAGCACCGTTTTTTATGTTCGACCTCGATCTATTTGTTATTTCTTGAACGATTGTTGCAGATATTTCTACATCGAACATCGACGGTAATGTTGATTCAGAATGAAATTTAAATAAACAAAGCAAACACGTTCCCGAAGCGCAATTTGTTGAATCATGTATTCCTGCGACGAGTACATTTATTCAGAATTTAATTGTTAATCCATTGCGTATCGATTGTGGTCTCGCAATTTTATTTTTATTTTTTGTTTACCGACGTGCGGTATTTACACAGCATGTCCCTAACAATGCGGAAAACAAGCTACAAGCAAAAACTAGATTTTTCTTCCTGAGCACTCATCAAGTTGATTTTAAGTTAGATGTAAATGTTGCAGGTGAAATAACAGCGCAACAAATATGCCTTAGGCAACCAAATAGTCACCCCGTATTTGATTGCATTGTTCAGACAACGGCAGAATACCTGGTTGCATACATACCAAAGTTTCATTACTAATAGACCATGACTACTAGCACGTCAAATAGAATTTGCGTTTGTGTGCGAGCTCATTTTTCTATCGTGACCACACAATTGACAAAACTGGCGATGCTCGTCGCGCATCGATTTGAATTTGGCACGTCGCGCAAAACTCCAAATACGGCTGCCGATCGGACACTGCATGCAAATTGCGCGTTTGCACTCATTATACTCAACCAATGACAACAAGACAGTTGTCAGTCACTAAATTAAACTTCTGGTTTTGATTATTCTACCAGCGGTACTCAAAATAACCTAATTAAATTAAATTCATTAATCACAGTGTGTTATAATAGCTATAACAGAATTTTTATTCGAATTTGTTTACATGTTAAGAAGGATATAAGGGTACACATTCCCTTCTTCTTATTACCCCTCCGAGCATCAACTCAATTCTTCAGCTGAGCAGCTCATCACGAGCGTAGCTGCAGATCTCGTTCCGCAAAACAAACAACAATAGATTGCGCTAGCTCGCTCGCTTGCTTCGTTTTAAACGGAAGCAAAATATTTAATTTTAATTAATTAATAACCGAGCCTATCTCAATCCCGCGCTGCCAACGTTCTTCTTCCACCAGCAGAAGCAGCAGCAACGTCGAGGTAGACGCCGAAGCGAGTTTTGCGCGCGTTCGCATCGCGTGCGCACCACTTCTGCGCTGACTATCGAACGTTCCGTCAGGGTCCCACAAGTCGCCATCAATACTCTCCCACATTATTTACAATAAACCTAACCTTTCACACATAACTCTCTCATACTATGACCGATTACAACCGATGATGCAATTGATGAGGTCATTTAATTCCAACAATGTTATGAATCGTATAGATAAGCGAATGTTTGTAATATGTGTTTACTTCACCCTTCCTATGACGTCCGACGGTTGCCGAACAAACGCGAACGCGCAACCATTTGCTTTGAAGTGAGCAAGCGAGCAAGTCGTAGGTATCCGGCTCGCTAGTCTTGCCACGAAGGCCGAATGTAGTGGAAGCCCCGCTCGTCGTTGTGCGCCATCCGCTCTCGCTCATTCAGTATTGTGTGTCGCCCGCCGCCGCAAAATTCGCAATCGTCGCTCCCACGCGCGTCTAATTCGCACACGTCCGCGGACGATCTCCGATGGATCGTCGCACGGACCGCTCCACGTCGTCGCCGCCGCCGTCTTCGGCAAAGTTCGACTACTAAGAGCCTATTATTCTATATACCAACCGCGATTCACGCGTCCAGCGTCCATTTGGATTATATTCTCAACCATCATCAGTTCGTTATCTATATCTGTTCTTCATCATCATCAATGTTGTTCAACGCGAACAAAGTGTGACTCTCTCTCTTTCTTTGGATATTACCGTGACATTGTTCACGTGCGCCCTCGTTGCCATCGACAACGTCAACAAACAAAACGCGGCTGCACCGGTTATCACGTTATCAGACATAAACAGCATGTTGTAATAATATGCCGGTAGTGACAGCATCAGTGGCACTACTACAATCAACAGGACCACCACTAACAACAACAATAACAGCAGCAACGTGGACACCGCGCGAGATGTGAGAGTGCGCGCAGCTCGGTCTCTTGGCGTCGTGTTGTTGTTTGTTCTTCCAGTGTTATTACTACTACCATTTGAAGTCGCAATATTCTTCCAATCGTGTGTTTCAGTGTGTACCCATCACTTACTACCATTGATCAAATTACTTCATCTGTGGTGTGCTATTGTGGGGATCTAGTAGTGCTGTGTATATTGTAGTGCGTGCCAAGTGAACATCTACCGCGAGTGGATCATCCTTCAAGATGGATGATATACTACCGAGCGTCAATATTTTTCGAGAACTGCAGGACATCCACGACACCGGCTATTTCTCAGCACGGCCGTCGTTGGACGACTATTGGCAACAGGTAAACAAAACAAAAGCGAAACGCATGGCGGCCATGCAACGCACACTCTTGATTTTCATTCGCTGAGTATGTATATGTAAGCAACTGCAGCAGGCTGTGGAGGCACTAGCTAGGCTAACTAACTACAAATCGTAGGCGGCCGGTTCTAAAGATCAATAAAGAACGAAACTATGTACGACGAATGTTGAAAGCATGAAGATGGTGTAGGCTAGAGTACCATACATTGAATAGAAACAGATGTTTCTGTTTAGTTAGTTGAGTTATTTCTTTGAAATGTGTAGATGATAAAATAGTAAGCAGAGCAACATAGTAGGCTGGGGTAAATTTGCTAATAGCATTTTTGTCTAGTAGGCTGTGCATCCAACATAATACATAGCATTAAAAAAGCGTTTCTGCATCAAAAAATTATTTTGAGATTGAAACTGTGGCTGTAGCTGAACGAGAACGTGGTAGGGTTAGGATAATAAAGAAACAAAAGCATGCTGTAACAGGTATGGAAAATGCGTGCACGGACGCACGCAGGAGAACGCTAACAAACGGGAAAAAAGGGAACGAACTCCGCGCTTCGTGCCGCCGGACGCGTCCGTACAAGCGGACACAAAATTGAATTTATTTTCTCTGCATTTATAACGTTTCATATACAGTGCGTTTAAATCAAATGTCAAAAACATACATTGATCAATACTTCCTTAGAAAGCTTTAGAGTAGTAATAGTTCAAGCAGAGAAAATGCTGTTAAGATGATTTCATTTTGAGAAACTTTATTAACAATTTTATTTAATCTATTGTTAGGAAGATTTTTTTTATTGTCACTTTGTTAATACACATAGGTGCGCTTAGTATATTAGAGTAATTTACATCCTCGCCTTGTTTTCCCACGCGCGCTCGTATTTTTTCACTCTCGTAGGCAGCGTTTGCTGACTTGTGTTGTTCAATTCAAGCGGCTTTTTCGCTCGCATTTGCGCTCATCATACGTTCATTATTATTACCAATCCAACCTATGGCAGACATAGGTATACAAGATAGAAAGAGTGAAAGTGCGAATTGCTGCTGTCGATACGCATGCAATAAATAATTCCTTGCGGAGTAGGAGAATTTGAATGAAATTGATATTGAGCGGTGGCATCAAACGCCGTTTTATCTCAATTTCTGCTTTTTTCCGCGCGAAAAATCAACAATGACACCACGCGAACACGCATTATGCATCATTGCAGTTGGATAGGGCGGTATATGTGTCAGTGGTGCACGTCAAGGGCGCCAAAGACCTGCTCCGCGTTACTCCACTCCATACACTTGCTTTGTTGTCTTGCTCTTCTTCTCTTTGCGTCTTCTCATCCATGCATTAATCGCTTTTCTCATTCCCCAAGCGTTGCGTGTGCTTCATGAGTTTTTTTTTCGTTGCTGTTGTCTTTTTCTTACTCTAAGTCTCTTCTCTTTATGTATGGCTTCAAGCTAAACTGAACTAAACAGATGGAAGACAAGTAGTGGTACTTTCACAATGTATATGTAGTATGCAGTAACCCTTTTCAGGATAGAAAAAAACTCTGGGTTCCTCAACTGAAACCTGTTATGAATATAATGACACCTGCTGTTTGAGGAGTTAGTTTAGTGAAGAAAGGTGCATATTTATATGTGGTATTTGCCGAATACCCATACGAGCAATGCTTTTTAATCAAAGAAATATATCTGTGCAGGGTTTTAATTAATACGCGAACTCCAACTTTTAATTTGCAACATTGATATTTGTTGCTAAAATTAGCTATCAATTTATCAGTGACATAATCTCTAAGTCTATGTAATTGGCACCTCTTCCCCAGAATGATAGGTTTTGCTTTTGGGCTGCATTTGCATTAGAATTTGGATTTGGATGTACAAATTTCGCCGGAATATACTAATTCTATGTGCTATAATATTGACATTTAGTGAAATTTATATCGCGAGAAATAATCTTCATAGATTAACAAATTATATAAATTGTTTTAAAATAAATAAAAATTTAACCAGCTGCTACTAAGCAAGCTACTAATGATAATACATAAACTTTTATTTTTATAACAAATCTGAATACAGTGGAACCTCGCTTAACGAGCATTTCGTATAACGAGTGACGTTGAAATGCTGGAAGCATGGGAAACTGTTGCATCGTTACATTGAGAAGCATCATCCTACTTATCGCAATGATAATGCGATGTCGCATTTTTACCGAATTTTCGACCGTCGGCAAAAACAAATATTCCTAGACAACTTTCTAGTAAAAAAGAATTTGGTATGTTACTAATTTGTATATCGATTTTTTTGTTTTCCGCAAATCGAATTCTCGTTCTAGATTAGTTTATTCCGCAATAGAAGAAAAGATAAGGATAAATCTCGCTCCTTAGTGTTTTTTTAATTTTTTTTTTCAATTTTTGAGTATTTATTGGCATAGAACGCATTATCGTATTTTATATAAATTTTCACTTTAAAAATTGTTTCGCTTATCGAGTGTTTCGCATTACGAGTAAGACTCTAGAACGAATTATGCTCGTTATGCGAGGTTTTACTGTATTTGGATTATACCT
>JARJDU010041599.1:0-10606 GCA_030264695.1 Lissagria laeviuscula
CTTTAAATTATGAATTAATAACACTAAACGAAGTCTGATGAATGAATGAACGTTTGAATAAACGAGGAAAATCATAAAAGTCTTCGGTAATTGTGTAGTTTAGTTTATCTTCATCGATCTCAATAAAATTTGACAGAAATGTCCAGAACGTTCTCATTGCACTAAATAAAACAGCTATTTTTAATTAAACAATGTTTAAAAAAGAAGAAACGGATCTTGAAGTTCGTTCAGAGTGCGCCTCATGATACCCGAACTTCAAGAATTGATCCTTTTCTGCTAAATGTTCAGAATGATCAATAACAAATATTTTCATCAAGATCAGAGAAGATTAGCTAAACTACGCAATTACCAAGTCATCTTATGCTATAACCTCTATCTATAATTAAGATAGATAATAGACTTTTGTAATTATATTTTTTGTTTGTATTGAAAATAAAGAAGTATATAATAAGTGTGTTCTTTTTGCAATTTAAAATTTAATTTATCGTAGCAATGGTAAATTTATTAATAAAATAGTTGTGGTAGATGTGCTTATCTCAAAATATCTTGTTTTTTTAGTTAAAATCTGACGGGGGTGTTTGTGTGCAGGGCTGAAGATATTTTAACTTACCAATTCTTCGTCGTTGAGAGTAGCTCTTGGCACGGCGGATGTCAACCCTGCATTACGTTTGGTAGCCGCCATCGTCTAAACAGAAACATTTATTAATTCACTCATGTTCACAAAATAAATTCTTCCCCGAATATCAATTACATATATTCATTTTTTTTTTTAATAATATTGAGGTATATATTGATTATTTTGCTTGCAGTTTGTATTCGTTTTGAGGATGCAAAATACTAGTTATGCTATAAATATATACATTTTGTCAGACCTCTGCAAAATTCTAACTAAAAATATATAAATACTTTTAAAAATCTGAATAAAATGTATATATTAAAATATTAATTAAATAATTAATTATTAAACTATATTATTATGATGAGTACGCAACTATACGAGCAAAATTATATATAAAAATCCAGCCAAATATGCACTAAATGCTTCTATATTTATTCATCCAAATGCAATCTATGTGGAAGCTGATTGATTCGTTTTTTGTACACAACATGGCGCATTTCGTGGTTTCTTGCATTTCGAGAAGCTTTTCAGTGCAGAGAAATAATCTAAAATCTAAAATCTAGAATTTTCTATCTAATATAAAAACATTAAGTGAAGTTATTGTGAGAACAAAAATTCCAAACCTGAAAAAAATTATTGTTTTGTCACGAAACAAAATCAACTACCAAAACAAAAACAAAAAATGGACAAAAATCTAACTTCTAGTGAGTCTTCTAGGAGACATTCTAGGTTACTTACCATTTAATATTTATTTATGTAAAAATATTCTTTCTTAGATAAAAAGTAAAAATCACATTGTTTTTTATCTTTTTTTCGTCTGGTTAAAAATATTTTTATAATAGGGTGTGGGACATGCAAATCAACAAAAAAAATGATATTTGATCAGTCATACACACCATGCGGTCATCCAAGGATGACAAGGACGATCAATTTTATTCTCATGATTAATACAGGTGTACATCAGAGATAATAAAGCAAAATGGGCGAGGATAAAAAATGTCTGTGGGAGAAAAACGGCAGCACTTGTGGTAATATGACATGTGTATGTGTATATGATAGAGTATATGTGAATAGTATATATGTATACGAGAGTTTTATGTTTTGGTGTCGGATGTTTACAAAAAGCTTTTGGTATCAAAGCTTTCCCGTTGTCCAAGGTGTAGAGATTTAGAATTTTTTTCAGAACGAAATATTCGAACGCAAAATTTGTGTTTTTTTTTTATAAATAAAAAATATATTCAAGCTTTTATCATTAATAAAGTTATTAAATATATAAATTAAAAATACACGCGTACGCTACCGTGCGTTATAGACGAAAAGCACACGGCCGTACACTTTACGTGCATGTATCATGCGCTTATTCGAGGTAGAGGGTAGGTAAAGTGTTGTACGCGTCTCGAGTGGCAAGGGCAATTACGTACTCACTGAATTAGTGCACTCGTCACTGCGCAGTTCAAGCGCAAAATTTCCGGTCGTACGTGTAAAGCTTCTTACCACTCTCGTTACGTAAACTACAATTATATTTTCGACAATTTCTGTAATGTTTGCCAAGTGTTTAGTATTTTCTGTTTTTAATTTTAATTTATAATTTAAAATGAAATGGATACCTAATAAAAACTGAATGTAATAAAAACAATTAGTCATTTTGTTGGTGAAATTTGTAATTCGATAGGAAATTGAAAGATACATAAACTTTATTATTATTATCATCCTCATGCATAATGCATCTTTCTGTAGCGGAAACTTTCCGCTAGCTGCATGGCGTACCAAACAATAATAAAGTTATTGTGACCTTGTTTTGTTATACTTGCTGCGATGCTAAGTTAAGTTTCGCAAACGAAATTATGCTCGGTTGTTTTGCATCTTTTAATTTCCTGGTGATTCTATTGGAAAAGGGAGAAGAGGGAATATTCTATGAATATCCCGAAGGTTTAGGCAATGGTTAGGTAATTAATAAAGAGATTGTGAATTCCTGATATTTATATATGTACACAGACAACTATTTAGTTCTACGCAAGTTTAGCATTAGCCATACAAACATTCAGATATCATTAGCTAAAAGCAAGAGCAGAGAGATAGGAAAAATGGTGCACAAAGTACAGTCAAGAAATCGTATGAAAAGGAAAGTAGAAAGTTGTGAGAAAATTTATTGATGACAATTGTTGTTTAAAATATTGCAATATGGTTCTATGAAGTACATAGAATATGAAAGTAGAATGTCGTAAAAGGAATTGGTTTGACATGAAAAACAAAAAATTTCAATAGAAATTTGAGCAGAAAATGTAGTAAGTAGTAAGAAAAGACTATATATAGTACTGATTTCATGTCGAAATGCAAATATACTTAGTGCAAAAATACAAAAGTTAAGCAATAATAATCTCAATAATTAAATTCCTTATCAGTTTCTTATTGTTCTTAAATAAATTTATTTGGTTAATTTTACGCTTTTTTTTTGTTTGTTTGTTTTAAATTTAATGATGTCCAATAATATTTTCTATACCTTGAGAACCTGCAGGTTGTCAAACGATGCATTGGGGCACAAACCAGTAGGGTTGGTGAAGAGAGAAAATAATAACACATATACACATTAGTTATGGTTATAAATCCAAGTAATAAGTATGAGTAACAGCAAGAAACCAAAAGAATCAAAAAGATAATTAACGAATTGTGGCAATTTGTATCAATAAACACCAATAACCTCAAAAAAAAATTAAATTAAATTTTCATTTTACAACTACCTGAATGCACAAAATTTTCTTCCGATTTTCTATATACTTGATTGCATAGTTAAACATTTTTTGTTTTTTGTATAAATCTCGTTTTATTACAAAAGATTCATCTATAACATTG
The DNA here is from genome assembly GCA_030264695.1 of Lissagria laeviuscula. Lineage (NCBI taxonomy): Eukaryota > Metazoa > Arthropoda > Insecta > Coleoptera > Staphylinidae > Lissagria > Lissagria laeviuscula. Next base: position 3,470 of record JARJDU010041599.1, read on the forward strand.
ATAAAAATGCCACAAAACTCGTATAAAATAAATAGAACCACTCAATGATTTCATTCATATTCCTCCCAACCGCGACCCATCCGCAGACAGAGTGGATTGATTGTAGGTGAGAGATAAAGTAATGCCATTTGCATGCGAAAGCGTTTTATTATATTCTAGAATACTAAACGTCCCATCCCCATTTCATTTTTCATCATATTTCGCAAAATGTACTTCTGCGCTTTTCGCTTGGGGCTTGATGTTCGTTAGAGTTTCCCTTGTTTTCCCTAGTTTAGAAACGAACAGAAACAAATGAACCGAGCTGGAATGAGAACGAAAGAGGAAATATATGCATGGATAATGTGGGTGAGTGTGCAAGCGCGACGACTTAGATTAAGGGCAAATAATCTGACATAAGGAATCAGCCTCGTGGGGCTCAGCACGACACACTCATCGTCGTTCGTCCTGCGGCTTCGTGAAATATAAACAAAACACGCAGGCACGCACGCCATATACAGGGTCACCTCATCTCTCTCTTTATTCCATCCCTATGCTCAGCTCAGTTCAAAAACCAAAACTCCCACGCGGAATTAGAAATGTTCGCCGCGGGCGGACACGTTCAAGTAATGTGCACATCAAGCACACGTTTTAGTAGCATTATATTATAAAACCTCGCGTATTAACAACAAAATAAGACGGGATACATTAATATGAAAATGCAGTAGAATACATTAAAAAGGCAGAAAAAAAAACGCGACACATTACAGGCATCTTCATCTATAACAACATCAACTGAAGATGAAGAAACCTGTAATAACGAAACGTAGGTACGCCCCTCTCATTTAACCTACAATTTACATTATAACATAAATGATGATGAATGATGACAGGCTCGCATTCGCATCTCATCTCGCACCTTATCACGTACCTACAACCTACATCCACATATGGTAAGGCAAGGCAAGGCAGCGTTGCTAAATGTAGAATCTCATAGTTTAGTGTAACGCGGGTTGCATAACGAATTCCCTATATGCCACACGACTGAGAGTCGAAATGACCGTCGCTCACGCCGATTTGACAGCAAACATATTGGCAACCACGCGGTAGATATTGACAAATAGATATTTATTGCCCTAGGGCAAATGTATATGTATATAAGGTCTCAAACCAACAAATTTCCCTGATAGATATATATTTATGATAATACATTATCTAAAAGGATATTATTTATTGGTTAGGTAAGATAAGGTTAGGTTGAGATGAAATAAAATTACGAATATATTACAATGATAGGTTGATGTTAAGGTTTTATGTTCATAGAGGGCACACATTGATTGATACTGAGGGAATACGATAGAGGGCGCACATTGATCACACAGCAGGGGCTAGTTCTAATTTATTGCTTTTTGTTTTGTTTGGTTTTTGTTTGTTTTTGGTTTTAAAAGAGAGGATATCCTAGATTGCTGCAGCTATTTTTAGCTTGGTGATGATTATCCTTCCTTCTTGCTTGTTGCGCAGCGTTTATTGGTGCCTGTATTAACTATCTAACTATGTATAAAGGAAGTTAACCAACTTAGACATACTTGGGCAATGATAATCTAGAGAGCGAGAGGCACATGGCACAGTGCAAGACTTACCAAATCGGAGACCAATGGTATGGATTTCCTCCGGGGTCGAATGTCCGGCATGCTGTCAATATTACTGTAGAAAGGGTTGTCACCTGGATGTCTGCAAATATATTTAATTATAGATATTATTAATATGTTTGTATTTAGGTATAAATAAAATCTGACATTTAAATTACTCAAATATGGAATTGTTTGTGATAATGGTGTGTGTCATTATAGGAAGCAATTATCAAAATGATATGACATTCAGTTAGGATTCTAGAAAATAATGTGATGGCGAATGAAGATGACAAGATCATCATCATCATGAAAGAGAATGAATGAAAAATAAACGAGCGAATCAAAATTACTTTTCCTACACGGGGAGAATGGCAGAAACAAAAATGAAAAATAAACAGAATGAGAGAACGCGGGAGAGAAAGAGAAGCAGATAGAGAAAAAGCAAATGCGAAAGATGATGGAAGTTTTACTGAGAAGAGAACGCGAGCAGTGATAAAATCACAGCGCTTTGAGTATTGAGGTAAACTCAATTAGTCCACTCCCTATCTATTAATTGGAATTTCCTTCTGTATCTCCATCTCTAGTTTCATCTCCGTATCTCTATCTATCTCTCTTTGTAGATATTATAACCACGTATATTGCTGAGGACGTGCTCAGCGAGTAATGTGGGTGAGCTTCATGTTCATTATGCATTTGGTTGTCTAAATATTATTTTAGTTCTATGTTTATACTATTTTTGATAGATTATCTGCATGAAATTCACATTTGAAAGAGCAACAGTTCGTCGATTAAAAAAAAATCAGACAAGCGAAATAAAGTAAAGTATTGGTAATGCTGAGCCTAAATTTTAATAAAAATCCGAGTATGTTTTAACACATTTAGGAATTTGTAAAGCAATATTAATTTGTGGTTGTTTTAATTTAGCAACTTAACATGCCAGGAGTACCTAATATAGCGCTAAGTAGATATGAGTATGAATATTTTCATTTATGAAACAGAATCCCCGTAAATTCCAAATTTCTAAAACTGATGCACATAAGTTGTAATTAAAGGAAATTACGTCGTGACCTCAAAATATTCAGGAATTCCCAAAGAGGATATTGAATATCGGCGCATTTATGACCCACTAGTGGCCGCAACGTCAATGTAAAGTTATATCTCTAGAGCTGTCGCTACATATTTCGTTCGTCCTAAATTAACGTTAAAGTATATAGACTATAAAGCCATAAAAGTAGAAAATCAAAGTGATTATTATTTCAAAAATTCAAATTTCAATCCTAGTGTTAATCCTCAATTTGAATTCTAGCAATCGACAATAAATTCCTTAGATTATCAGCAAAGTTTTTCTTCTTGATTCAGCAATCTTCAAAGAAAACAATCTGGGAAAACATGAAAAGAGCTGGAAATTTGCAAAACCAAAGTTCCAGTTTCACCATACGAAGAACGTTTTACACCGCTATGCTCGCAGCTCGCTAACAAATCCCTAGAGGATAATATTTAGACACGCATATATTTAAAATTTCTCTCGTCTTCTCTCGTCCTTTTCGCCCGTGTGTAGCTTCCCTCTACTTTACTTCCAGCTTTCGTCCCCTAATTCCGACTGAGCTTACTCTGCGTCCTTTTCATGCTGGCAAGAAGACCCAAGTAGCATGCTGACAAAGTTTGTTTTTCTAATTAGAAAGTTTGTCCCTGCTCGTCCTTTTGCGTCTGCTCATTGCTGTTTGCTGTGTGTTTATTCCAAATGGCAATTCGGCGTTTACGATTGCTTCGCGCGCTTTGTACTTCTCACGTAGATATTTAATATATTTATGTCGCACGTGGAATTATCACGCGAGCATTAATGATATTATTGCGGTATCATAAAAGCATTGTGAGCAGGCATATTTTAGATGGGGAGGTTTAAATAGAAAGTGTTTGCGGATATTGTAGAGTTGTATAAATTTGTATAAGGAATATATTGATTGGTCATAACTGTAAGAGAAATAAAAATACTACTATTATATGTTAATTGGTACTTGATGTGAAAGTAAATGGTGGAATGGAGAATGAAGAATAGAAACAAGGTGATGATGAAATTTTGAATTTAATGAATAGGAATATAAGTTTTTGATGTAATTCAAAGTCTCAAACACTACTTAAGAGGCTCATTTACCCGACGAACTTTTTTTCGGTGGGTCCGGGTGGGAGAGAACAGCAAAGAAAATGTGAGGTCGAATGCATATTGCCAAGTATGTTTTAAACAAAAGACAGCAATACAAGTTTGGATTTTATGACTGTGAGCTGAGTAAACAAGACAAAAATTTGTTTTTGGCTTGTGACTGATTACGGCCAGGGTATTTGATATTTTTACAAAATACGAAAAGTACATTATTAAATGATACATAATACTCGACCGTATCGTAGCCGAATTTGCAATTTTTGCCTTCAACTCGATATATAAGCCGCTAAAGTCCGTTTTTCGGGATTTTCTAAATTATTCAAAAAAGTAAAACGATAGGGAAATAGTTTTTGGCAGTTACTAAATTAAACAAAAAAATAATTTGAAAAATCTCAATTAGTGTGATCACAATCAGAACATAGAGTTTCCTACAACAGTTTGAAGGTAATGGAGCCTCTTAATTTTAATATTTGCTTCAGTCACATATTTACTTATACCCGGTTTCAGTTTTTCGCAAACTTTTTTTAAATTTTATTGATTTTTTTTTCACCAAAGTTATTGGAATTGAATGTATTGATAGTAAAAACCTACTACACTAGGAACATCCGTCTGTCAGACGGAGTTGTAAAAAAGAATGAAGAGATAAACTGAGTCAACGCGTTGAAAGTAGACTGAAGCACACATTCTACATGCACTACAGATTAATATATCGACGAAAATATAAACAATATCCGCCTTACAGACGGGTAATCCGCCTGAAGTATTAATACGAATACAAGATTAGAGCAGATAAGAGGAATCTGGTATAAATTTTGGTAACTTACCCATTGGCTCTGCCTTGATTATCACCGCCCAATCCAGTACCGTTCTAAAAAATAAAATAAAAATTAGTACAATATTTAATTAAATAAATAAAACACGCACTAGTGTCATAATATACAAATTACTTCACTAATGCGTACAAAAACATCTTTATTTCAACAAGATCAAAGTAATATTTTCTTATATAAGAATGTAGATAACAATAAATCATCAAATTAGTTACAAACTAGACATTTTCATATAAATAAAATAATTAATTAACAATTACAGCAATAGCAATGCAAACAACAATTTACATTGTATTTTGAAATATAATTGCTATAGCTGGTCTGCGCCATACAATTTCATTTTAATCTCAAATTGTTTACATTTTTACATATTTATGTCGTTCAATTCGTCATTCATTGAATTTATTGAACTCAAGCAGGATTATTAGTGATTCATCGAATCTAATTGCAATTATTATTATTTTTTATAAGCGTATAGGTATTACTTTTAGGTTAAGATCATTATTAATACTGCTAAATATATAATTCATATGGATTTCATGATTTTATTTTTGTCTTCTTTTAATTTGTTATCTTAAACGATTTGGTATTGTAAAATTATAATTGTAATATTTGTTGATATCTCTTTTGTTTTACAATTTAATGATGTAAATAGACAATGACACTTAAGTGCAAGGCCATAATAACAAATTATAACAGGATGATAATTGTAATTTGTATATTTATTAATTTATTCATTTAAATAGCAACTATATGCAATGATAATGCAATGTTTATAATAATTATTATACACACAGGATTCAGTCTACTGGGTTAAAGCCATCATCGTTATAATTTATTATTTTCCTACTCATCATACAATACGTACATTTATTGCATATGAAAATATAGGTATGATAATAAACATTGTACATACATTTTTCGTGTTCTAGCAACAAATCTATTTCCTGTTTTCAATTATCATCGTCATTCTGCCTTTTTACAGTTGTTTTTTTTTTTAATTTTAAATTTTCATTTAATTTGCTTGGTAATTAATTTATAATACTTATCATTTTAAAACTTGTGTTTTTAACAATTTTTCATTAAATTCATTACGTTGTACGTTATATTTCATTTTCATTTCTATATGCATCTTCTTTCTCTTCCTTTCATTTCTTTACTTTAGTATACTTTCCGTGTATCGTACTTAAGCCATTCCTGTTAGGTATATGTATTTATATTCATATTCATATTTACTTCCAAGATATTTTTTATTGTTATGTCTTAAGGAATGAGTGGACATTGTGGACGCTAACATTAATTAGCTTACACCTTAATTTTTGTATAGCATTGTATAGCAATTAATTAGTAAATATTATTATTAGTGTTATATAATGGTGTATCGGTGCTGAACCACATTTTACAAGCAGTGCACGTGCGACACTCATATTAATTTTTCATCTTAATTAATACCAATTAATATCATTATGTTTTCATTAACTTGCATTGTATTGTATTCTTTCGTTGCTTGTCGTAATTAATGTATTTAGTAATATAATTTAATAATTTATTGTTTTTCTAATTTCTATACAAATAAATTATTTTATAGTAGTCTAATGTCTATAAAGCCTTTGTTTGAATGGCGTAATTGAAGGTAAAAGTCGCGTTTTAAATATATAAATAAACAACATTTCTGTGATTTTATCGCGATTTTATGATTTCAGTCGGTTTGTTAAGGTAATGATGTCATTTGAACAAATAATCTCTTGGCATACAAATGACGGCCGACATGTCTTTATTGGGCCCAATGACGTCAAAAATGAGTGGGCGAGCTTGCCTATGTTAAATTCATTTCTCACATTACACGACCTATAACCGATATTTTTCAAATAACCTTCGAGATAAGTGAGGCAAGTCGAGAATGTAGATCTTTTGAATATTTAGAATCAAGTTGAGTACAGTAAACTATTTTTAATTTTGCAATAACATACTCAACAATTCAAAAATGTTACTTTTTATGTTATTGTTCTGTTGTGTGGCAAACACGCCTATTTTTATTAAATGTAAGTATCTTATTTTGCAAAAATTTTATAGTTTAGTATTTGTTTTTATCTTAATAGATCTAACTTTGTTTCAACTGTAGGGTAAAGTAAGATGCCTCACGAATTAGGCAAAGAGAACGCATTTTACAGAAACTATTGCCAGGTCAAAATGATTTAATTAAAGCGTTCCAACTTTTAAACCAATATACAAAAAACTATTGATAAATAAAAATGTTGCAGAATGCTACCGATAACATAATTTTATGAGGAGCAGGATTTAAATTTCAACCTGTCCACTTTGCCCCACTTTCCCTTACCGATACTTAAAAAAAAATTACATGCTAAAGCATTGTTATGTATATATTATAATAACGTATAGTAATCTAATCAAACTTTTGTTATTTTGTTATATAATCCTTGATAATGTAAACGCCCGCGCAAGAATATAAAATAATAAATTGTGACATTAAATAGGACGACAATAGTAAATGACAATCGATAATATACATCAAGGCAATTAT
>JARJDU010041622.1:0-18406 GCA_030264695.1 Lissagria laeviuscula
AGGCTAAATTAGAAGCTTTGGGGATTACTGCTTCACACAGTCGTCCACGGGTGAGTAATGATAATCCTTATTCAGAATCGCTATTCCGTACCTTGAAATATTGCCCCCAGTGGCCGGTGACTGGTTTTACAAGTTTGGAGCAAGCTAGAAAGTGGGTAGAGCGCTTCATTCATCGGTACAGTTATGAGCATCGTCATAGCGGGATCCGCTTTGTTACCCCAGCACAACGGCATCAGGGGCAGGATAAAGCCTTGCTAAAAAGCGTGATAAAGTTTACCAAATGGCTTATCAGGCTCATCCTGAGCGCTGGAGTCGTTCTACTCGAAATTGGAGCTGGATCAATCAGGTACAACTTAACCCAGAAGGCCCGGCAAAAGCCGGGTTTTTGCTTTTTAGTTTCTTGCTAAAAAGTGAATAATATTCTCGAATAATATTCTAGAGAATTTATACTGTCAATAGTAAATTGTCATCGACGAATCTCATTATTGCCGTAAAGATGATACGATTTTCTGGGGTGTCATCACGTTCAGCAAGAGATTTAACCTCGTCCAAGGTTTGTTCTAGCAGGTAAATACTCGTTTTTTTAGCACTACCGTGGTGATAAAGGTAATGGAGGTTTTTTTCAGGATTTTTGGCATCAATTAAAAATTTTCCAATAATTTGATCATACATCTCAGAAACGGTTAGTGATCGCTCTTTAGCGGCGATTTTTATCGCTTGATGTACCTCAACAGGGATCCTTAGAAGTCGATTGATTCTCCCGTTGGTCCCTTTTAGTTTGTTACTTTTGTTCATTGTTTTTGGAAGACATTCTCTGCTTTGCCTTTCCCTAGTATAGAAAGTTTGCTTGTTTGTAGGTAGATTAGTGTCAATTTGAACAGCTATGATACTAAACAACGTTTGATCCCTTAATTTTTCTTGTTTTAGGCCTAATTTTGCCTATGTTAACATCACAATATCAACCAAAGTAGCGTGTGCTTCCAAGAAACACATCAAAAAAGTTACCAGACCCTGCTCAATGGCGCCCCACATGCCGCGGTTTTCGAGCCGACCGGTCACCGACAAAACCGGGATCCCTACTGTATTTGGGGCGTCTTTACAAAACAGGCAGGAAATCCTGATTAAAAAGAATCTTACGCGTACATTATAGCATCAATTGATGCTATAATCAGAGTATGTCCCATTATACGGACTCTTAACTATGCGTACGACCCTGTCACTTGATGACCAATTGTTATCTAAAGCGCATGCAGTCACTGGAGTTCAAGAAAAATCGGCGTTGGTACGAGCTGCACTACAGGCTCTGATAGAGCGTGAAAGTTCCAGACGCCTAGCCCGTTTAGGGGGGAGTGAACCTTTCTTGCTTCCTACTCCTAGGCGGCAACCGGCCGACGAATGATCTTAGTTGATACCTCAGTCTGGATTGACCATCTCCGTAGTTCAGATTCCTTATTAGTTGAATTACTCAACCGGACATCTGTATTGATTCACCCATTTGTAGTGGGTGAATTATCTCTGGGAAATTTAAAGCAGCGTCCTGTGGTTTTAGAGTATTTGCGAGATTTACCATCTATTAATGTTGCGACTGATGATGAAGTACAGTTTTTTGTCGACAAGCAATGTTTACACGGCCTGGGAATTGGCTATATTGATGCACATTTATTAACTGCAGTATTCCTCAATCCAGGGACATCACTTTGGACTCGTGATAAGAGCTTATTAACAGTAACAGAACGGCTTTTAATGGCTGCAAAAATAATGCATTAAGAGATCTTGCAACAGCGAGCCACTAGGCTTGCTTCCACGCCAGGGCTCTGCTTTAATGGCCCTGATTACTTATCTCTGCGGAGAGAGTGAAGTGGGTAGCTGGCCTTTAACCAGCGTTCGATAGCCCAACTGGGGAACAACATTTTCCCAGTTGGGGTGTTGTTCCCCGAGTTATTTTGGAGGACAACAGCATGAAAATGACTACCCTGTACCCGTATAGGATAGCGTATTTGCTGATGAATTGGCGCTTCGGCGTTAAACCGCATTGCGAGGGAGTGCAATGACGGCATCAACAAATAAAAATGATAAGGAGAGACAGGAGCCACAACCTCACGATAAGTTTGCGAAGTGTGCCCTGAAGAGCCGAGTGGTTGTCATCGATTTCCTGGCTGCCCATTGGTCCGAGATAGGCCTAAGCAAACAGGAGTTGTCGTCAATCGTGCTCAGTAACACTGAGCATAACCAACCTGATAAATCAAAGACACAAAGCGATGTGGTTTATCGAGGGCAGATTGCTGGGCGGGGGTATGCATTTCTCCTAGAACATCAATCGAATCCTCCTAAAAAGATGCTTATTAGATTGATGGAGTATACGACTGCCATCATTAATGAGGATACAGCCCAGGGGCGCCAGGGAATACCTTTAGTGTTGCCTTTGTGTCTCTATCATAGTGTTGAGCGTCAAAGATTTAAGCATCCGACGACGCTAGCAGGTTACTATGGTGACCACAAACACCGTGATGATAGGTTACTGGGTTACGGTTTCAAATTGGTTGATCTCACGATCATGACTGATGAAGAGATTAGTATCCATGGAAATGCTGCCCTGATGGAGTGGCTGTTGCGAGATGCTTATCTACAGGGAGATGCTTGGATAGAACAGGCGGCCAAACACTTCGGGCATCCGCTATCGCTAGCGGCTTGCAAGCGGTGTGACTTCTTTAAAGATGCCTCACTAGAGTATATAATGAACAAATACAATGGCGGGAAAACGGTTGATGAGGTACAGGCGATCCTTTACCAAGCACTACCTCCAGAGGAGCAAGAATTTATGGCTACAGCCTTTCAACAATTAGAGCAGCGCAGCGAGCAAAGGGGTGTGCTGCTGGGTATGCAGCAAGGTATGCAGCAAGGTATGCAGCAAGGTATGCAGCAGGAGCGGCAGACCATTGCTAAAAACATGCTAAAAGCCGGAATTACCTTTGAGCTTGTGAAACAAACCACTCATCTGTCCGATGAAGAGCTATCTCGACTTCATTGAGGGTCGATTGGTTTCAAGAGGGGTCCTTCGGGGCCCTTTTTAAATTAAATCCTAAATATCACTGAGGGTTTAACAATGCAGATGAATAAAATAGGTTCTGTTTTGTTAAAATTCCTTAAGTGGTTTTTTGTGTTTTCTTTGATGTTTATCACACTTTTTGGTGCTGCTCTGGCGTTATCACAACCTCAGTCTGCTGTGGGCTGGGCGCTGGCCGTAACACCAGCCGCCGTTTGGAATTTTAAAAGAATTTTTTTACTCAGTTACAAACTAGGCCGAGCTGTGTTCCTCTTAATCCACAAACGAAAATGGACCGCTATCGTCTTCTGGGGCGGCTGCTTTTGGTGGCAATGGCAAGTAGCTTTATGGCTTTTGGTGGTTTTAATATCTGTTAAATTCTTTTCTCATATCAAAAAATTATGGCGAGAAGGGGATTTTTCTTCGAAAAATACTGCCATAATAAGCAGTGAAGACGATTTGATAGATGATGAAGATTGCCTAGTATTTCCAGGAAGTGGTTTTTACAACAACGGCCTTGGCCATTCTGGTTCAGAGGACGATTAATATAAAAATACAGTAGGAACTACTCTTCTTTAAAATTTTTTGTAGCAATATTATAACCTCTAATACCTGTTAGATAACTCCCTGCTCTTTCCCCTGCATTAGAAGCATTTTGTAGTACGTTAACCAAACTGTTGGTGAATTTTTCGTTACTTAAATTTAAAATGGGTTGGCCTTGATCATCTAGTAGAGTCTCTCCTTGAGGATTTTTTTCTGCGTACTCTATTTTAAGATTTCTGACAGCATCTGCCATTCTTTCTTTATTGGTATCAAAGGATTCCGCGTAAATAGCTGCTTGGGCGGTTGTTAGGCCATAGCGATGTTGTGCAGTTTCAGCTAGCGTTTGTTTAAATTCACCCCCATATTCTTGCATAAAGCGTACGGTTTCTTTAGTTCCTGCATCAGCAGCAGCTGTAAATGCTGCCGAATAGTAAGCACCTCGTTCTTCTAGCGTCATTGTCTTAGCGGCTTCTGAAAGCCCTGATTTTCCAGAGAGCCATTGTTGTGCTTGATCATAGCCTGTCGTGGCAGCACCGATAACATTATTACCTAATTTTAACGCGGCGGCAGATAATTTACCACCAGTAGATTGTTGTAACTCCTGATTACCGTTCTTTGTAGCAGTAATGAATTGATCTCTTTGCTCAGGAGTCAGGGTACTGAGCTGGTTTATAGCATTGTTAAATACCCGAGCACTTTCATCTGATCCAGCAAAGAGTGCATCACCTAGTTGATCTCTACGCCTACCCAGCCAAGCTGTGCTATTATCCCACATGCCCCATGATGAAGCAGCGTGGGACAGCTTAGGCAGTGTATGCATTAAATTGCTTCTAGCTTTCCGTTCTGCTGGCCCTGATACTTGTTTATTTGCTTGTTTAAATTGTTGTTGCAATTGATCGATATTTTTTTGATTATCTTGTTCTACTGCATTATCTGGTGTTAATGAAGTATTAGCCTGAGTATGGATTTGATTGCGGTTACGTGAGCCATCAGGTCCAGAACCAACCATTCCTTTGACATTGGAGGCTAAATTATTAGCCAATGGTTCGTCATTCTGTTTGCCAGCATCTAGGTCAGGATGGTAGCCGAGAGCTCTAAAAACAGCTCCTGTGGCTGCTTTAGCAGCGCTTGCAGCTTTCTCTGGAGTATGATTGCCTGTATTGTGCAGTGCGGTTAATTTACCAGCAGTATCTGCAATGTCTGGATTCATACCAAACATTCGTTGATAGCGAGCACTGATTTCTGAAGCTTCCTGCCGGGTTTTGCTATTAGCATAAGTACTGAAGTATTCATTAAGATCACGGTGGGCCCCTGAATCTTGGTTGATTGTTCCAGCCAATGTTTTAACATTAGCGTTGATCATAGCCCCCGCATTTTTCTGGTATTGTTGCATTTCACCACGACTTTGAGCGACAGAAGTCACCTCACTGGCTGAATCAGAGAGATTTTTTGATAGGGCATCTCCCCAGGTCTCTTTAAATCCTTCTCTAGATTGTTCACCAAATCCTTGTGCTAATTGGTTTGTGAGTTGTTGGCTTTGGTTTTTGGTAAGTTTTATCCCTTGCATAAATTGATTGACATCTTCGGCAACCCAGGAAGATTTATCAGTACTAGTTTTTTCAGCAGTCCCTGTCAGGCGAGTTTTAAATTCAGATTTTTCACCGATGATTTTAGATAATAATTTCGACGCCTTATCAGAGTCAATAGTTCCAGCCATTTGTCCTGTGAGTACTCCCTTGACCACATCGGCATGTTCATCATTAACATTAAATTTCTCCATAAAGCTTTTAGCCTGTTCATTAACGAACTGGCTAGCAGAGGTATTTTGTGAGGAGAGGGTACGGCCAATGTCTGCCATTCTGGCATAGGATTGCTCTTGGCTAACCCCCTCGGTGAGGTTACGGCCTAGGGTTTGTTGGAAAGTTTGTGATGCCTGTTGCATGCGAGTAGTGGTGGCGCTCATCCCTTGGCTCAGCATGCTGCCTAAGGTGATTTGCGTCAGCGCGGATTCCATGCCGGAGGCGATCATGCCGCTGGCATCCTGGCTATAGACTGGGGAAGCGCCCAGTATCGGGGCGGTGCGTACGGCGTCCGGTGAGGCAATTTTCGGATCGAGGGTGTCGGTACTAGACATTCTGCCGATTAAGCCGCTGATGGCATGGGTGGAGCCGGAGACGATAAACAGTGAGATGACCGGGGTGGCAGCCGCTAGCATCCCGCCAGTAGCAATCCAGTGCTGTAAGATGTCGCCTGCGGCGTTGAGGGAGTACATAGAGCTGAGGCCGGCGCTGGAGTGGGCTAAGGGGGCGATGGCGCGGCTGGCGGCAGTATGAATGAACAGATTGATGATCGACATCACTGGCATCCACAGCTGGATCCAAAACAGCGTCTGCACATACTTGCCGAGCATCTGAAAGCCGACACTGCCCATCATGATCATAAAGGCCATCAGCGGGGTGATGGCATAGATAAAGCCCTCGAAGAAGGTGAGCATTGGCCTCACCAGGGTCATAAACATCGTTTGCTCCGCTGACCATTTAATATTTCGCTGCTGAATGGCTTGATTGACCATCAGGGCGGAGTTGTAGTCCTGCAGATCTTGATGGCGGCCGACGGCGGCTTCGTAGTACAGCGGCTCGAGTAGCGCTACTCTGACAAAATCGGTGGCTGAGGTACTGCCAGCGCCAACGGCTTGCAGGGCGTTAGCAATGTGATGGAAGGTCTCTGGTTGACCCTGCTTATTAAAGCCGAGGACACGGCCAATGGTTTTAGTCACCTCTGGATCGTTCAGTTTGGTGGTTTCCATCAGTTTTTGATAGGCATCGGTACAGTTCAGCGGCTGGCCCTGTTTGCGACCTGGGGCGGCTTTCAGTAAGGTGGTGTAGAGCTGGGATTTGAATTTTAATGCGTGGTTGATCGGCTGATGGAACAGCTGGGTTAGCGGGGTTTCATTAATGTCGATTTTGGTCAGCGTGCATTCACGAATGTAGTTGTGCCAAGAGTTATGAGAGCTAAGGCTCTGTGAGCCTTGGCTGTTGTCTAGGGCATTGAAAACTGCGGTATTGTAGGTAAAGCGGCGAACGTCATTCAACAGACTGAGCGATTCTGCAAAGGCGTTGCCCTTGGTAATTCCAGGAGAGATAACGGTAAATCCTGTCTCAAACAATCGGGTGATGCCGTAGCCGATGGTGGAGATAATGCCGCCGGCTGCCCCCAGACCGATGGGGACGTTATCGACCACACTGACTTCACCGGTATAGCTGTTCTCAATCGCCACCCGGGTGGTGGGAACAAATAGGCAGCTGAATACCAGCCAGCCGATGAAGATATGCTGGTAATCGATACGTTCGCAGTTATTGAACAGGGATTTAACACAGACGACGATGATGCTAATAAGCAAGCCGATGGAGATCACCTTAGCAAAGGGGCCACTGCTGGTGACCATGGAGACAGCGATGAGGATTTGCTCGAGGAAGGCAGAGTCGCCAATGGAGTGGATAGTAAACGTCATGAGGAGTGGCTCCCATTGGGTTCAGCGGCAACCGGTTTGTGACTCTGCTCATCGCTGGCATTTAACACATATTGGGGATTACGAACATTTTTAATCAGGCTGTTATAGCGGTCGAGCTGTTGGGCGAGCGTGCCGTAGCTATCGATCAGTGTGCGGTACTCTTCGCGTAGGCTCTGTTGTGAACGTTCTAACAGGGTCATCACCTCTTTTTTATAGGGGGTATCGCTATTGAGTTGGGCGGTGAGGGTGGCTTTGATCAGAGTTTCGGCTAGGGTATAGGTCATGCTAAGGGCGATCGCTGCCGAGGCTTCAGCGGCAAATAGGTTGGCGGTTTCTGGCGATCGCAGTGCTAAGTTACGCAAGCTGGTCCCCATACCCTCGGGCAGGTTGGTTAACAAGGCTTTTTCGCTGTCGAGTAGGGTGCCCTGATTGCTGGCGTATTTTTCGATAATGCCGACGTTATTGCCGCTGCCTTGCAGCAGGTTAAGGATTTTGCTGCGTAGTCCCTCGAGCTGCAGCGTTTTGGTTTTTCCCTGCCCAGCACATAGGCACTCCTCTTGATCACTCTCACAGGAGTAGAGCTTAAGTTTACCGCCCTCGATCAGATCGACCAGGGTAATTTGATTGCCCGGTAGCAGCTGTAACGGGTTATTCTGCTCCGTATTTAAATCACCGATGATCACCGTCCCGGTCAGTGACATCATGGCCTCTAACAAACTCTCATCTTGGCTCCCAAACCAGTGTTGTGCATTGTTTTTCTTGAGTTGTCGCCAGACAATATTGCCGATCATCTGCTTGTACTCATCGGGTCTCCCCTGTTTAAGCGCCTGCATCGGATTTTTGCCATCTGGCTCTTGTTTGGCGGAGAAGAAGTCCTCTGCTAGGCCGGTGACGGTACTTTTTAGTGAGGCATCGGTTTTGTGCTTGAGATCGGCGCCAGAAGTGAGATCGTTGACCAGCCCTTGGGCCAGCTGACAGGAGTTCCCCAGATGTTGGTTCATCAGTTGGATTTTACGCTGCAGCGACTCCATCCATTTGACACCATCGGGAAAGACGTTATCTAAGGCGAGCTGAAAGGTGTAGCCTTTGGCATTGGCGCCGATAGAGCGAAACAGCTGCACGATTTGTTCGTACTTAATGAAAGAGAAGGAGCCATTGAACATATCGATGCCACCACAGCCC
The DNA here is from genome assembly GCA_030264695.1 of Lissagria laeviuscula. Taxonomy (NCBI): domain Eukaryota; kingdom Metazoa; phylum Arthropoda; class Insecta; order Coleoptera; family Staphylinidae; genus Lissagria; species Lissagria laeviuscula. Next base: position 8,280 of record JARJDU010041622.1, read on the forward strand.
GCCTTCCAAGAAGGTGGGGTGAGGCTCATCAGATTCTCTTGGGCAATGCGATTTTTAGCAGTAAAGCGGCCACCGGTAAACACCCCACGATTTTGCGAGGCCAGGAGATTGGGTTTGGTGTAGTGGGTCATCTCGCCAAATAGGCCATCCATCTCTTTGGAAAGGCCATGAGCCTGAGTAGACAAAGCAGCTGCCCAGACGACCGGGAGCAAAGCCAGGCGGGTGAGTAGTTTCATCCTAAGAGCTCCTTAATGGTTGCCAGTGGCCCGTAAAAGATTCACCAACTCAGCGGGTTGGATCGGTAGCGCTGGAGGAGACGCCGAGCTGTGCTTGGCTAGGGATAGGGTGTTGTGCAGATTGAGAACGGGGCGGGTACTATTGAACTGTTCGGTTGAAATCCAGTTTTTACGCCGTGCTGCTACCAACAGGCGATGCTCTAAATCTGGCAAGGACATGGCACCATAGCCGACTGCAGAGAACTCCCCCTCCACGGAAGCTAAGAACAGAGCGGGCGAGCTCTGAGCCCCGAGTAGCTCGGCATGTCCGCTGTCCACTTTAAACTGCGGGAAGGTTCCGTCCGGCAAGCCTCGTCCATCCAAGGAGATAGGGAGCACGGTAAATCCAGCTCGCCGTTGCAGGACTTGGAGAATATCGGCTTGCAGCTGGCTATGCGGGCAGTCCGATTTAAAGAAGAAAAACAGGCCGCACTGTTGGCCTAAGGTTTTGATTAATTGCTGTTTGGCGATTCCGGATTGATTATCAACGGCGCGGGCGGCAAATCCTGCTTCTGGTCGGCGGGCCGTTTCATCGAGATACCAGTCGCCAACCACCGCTAATTCGGCACTGTCGGCAAACTGCTGTGAGCGATCGATGGCATAGCGTTGCAGGTATAAAAAGGCTTGTAGATTGTCGACGGTGGGGTGATCCCAAGCGGCATCTTTGTATTTAGGGAGATTCTCCCGCAGCCAAGCGGCGGATAACGAGGGTGAAGTAGGGGGGGAGACCGTTTCCGGGGTTGATGGCTGGAGAGTTTCTGCAGGCTCTGGTTCGGGTGGTTTCTCTTGATACCAAAACCAGCCCTCCGCCTTACGCTCATAAAATCCTAGTTTCCCGCCAGGAGTTTGAGCCGCAGCCAATCCAGGAATTATCAATCCACAAATCAGTAGGCTCGCTTTAATCAGCATCTTAACTCTCCGGCTTAACCCTAATGCGTGCTGTTTTCCTTGACGCTTTGCTACCCATTTTCTCACGGCTATTCTGAAAACAACGTATGCATTCGATGCCCTTTTGGGCGCTAATGGCTACTTTTTGCAAAAAAATTAAAAATCTAACAAATGGAAACAAAACCATAAAATAATCTTGGGTGGTCTATTTTTTTGGTTAAAACTGTTTCCAATTCAGTTGCCCTATGCAGCGAATAATAGCGAAAGCTTGCCATCAAGAGCGTGGTTATCTGACTGCGTCTTATCCGAGTGACTAAAGTAGTTGCTGTTCGTTTTATAGAAATGCTTAGTACCCAATAGCTAGTTTTACAGCTACCAACTTGCCGTTTGTTTTTTGTGGCTGGTTGTCTATCTGCCCTAATAATCACTCTTAATTTTTTTGTGCTATTTGCTGTTAAAAATTTTATGTATTTAAAACCTGGGGATTTTTATGCGCAATCACTCTGTATGTTGTCTCTTCCTTTATGTCAGTGTCAGTTTTATTAATAATCATTAAATGTTTACGAAAATCAATAAATTTTAGTTAGAGGATCAATTATGGTTGAATTGGTTACTTCCGTGGATAGTAAAAAATTACATAAGACTGTGTTTGATTTTGATTTAATGCTATGGACTAAGTTATTGATTTCGATCAGAAAAAAACCACAACATACTTTGGAAAGGTTTGGATTAAGTCCGGAGGTGGCGCAGATATTAACTAACCATCCTGAAAAAATAAACAAACTGGCTTCTGGGGTATTAATTTCATTTACCATAAATTATAATGATTTGGATCTGTTTAAAAAAATCTCTTGTAGTACAGATAAGAAGTTGTTAATGGAGGGTTATTGTAATTATCTGGACATTGTTTATTGGGAAAGATTGCGTGACCTGGCGATCATTGATATTGAGATGGGTTCAGTTGTTTTTTCAGTTCCCCGTCAATTAGCTGAGTTGGCTGTCTCTGCTTCTAATGAGATGTTATATCATTTGGCTATCGTTACGAGTGGGAACATCCATTTGCGATATCCTAATGAATTTATTCATGAAATATTAACTGAAGATAATAACGAATACCCTTATTTTAAAAAAATGATGTTTGCATTAAAATCCAATAAAATAGAGAATGTTTGATATGGCATTCCTATCACAATTAATTCTTGCTAGTAATATGGTTAAGGCAGGATATACTCCAAAAATTATTTCATCAGAGACAGGATTAAGTTTAAAACAGCTGAGACGATTATATAAAGAGCTGAGTATGCAAGAGTGCTTTTTAGTGCGTTCAAAACCAGGGAAAGATCCTAGCGGTTCAACGTTGATTAAAAATTTGAGGTTAAAAATGCATGCGTCAGTGGCTATGAAAATTTATTGTCGAGTGGGTGAAAAAACCATTCATCATACGGTGAACTGTAAGGCATTGAATACGGCCTGCTATCTGTATCAGGCGGCACTGTTGGAGATCAAGAAAAGCCCAGCTCTCGATATCAATGATCTATGGTACTTGGCCCAAGAAATCAGGGGTGGCCATGCTACGCTGGAGGATTGTGAGCAGTGCGGTTATAGCTATTACCACTCAACTCACCAACGAATGAATACAGAGTGTCCTTTTTGTAGTCAATCGCAGTGTCTTAGGAAAAAATCGGCTTAGTTGTTTGGATTGTTTGGGTTTTCTACTCCCACACTATGTGGATTAAAGGTCGATTTATTCCACATCAGGTAGGAATGTGGAATAAAAACAAGCATTATTTTTACAGTTAATAATGGGGAGTTGTTTCACTGTGGAACCAAGCACGCTGAACTGGGTCAATCTTAGCCATACCTCTAATCAGGATTCGCGGATCGATCTGTGTGATGAGGATTATGCAAAACAGGCTAGACAATTTATTGATGAGATCAATTTGTTATTACAAAAAGAGCTGCAGCGTATTACTACCGATGGTCAAAGTCGGGCAGATGTCTTTTGGCAGCATAACAAGATGATGCGGGCAACCAAGGACCGTGGCCATTATGGTACACGGGTAAGATTGGTAAACAATTTTTTTAGTGCCGAATGGTATGAAAATATTTTTATTAGCAGTTTAGGGAATAAACCGCTTTCTCGCTATATTGCTAAAGGAAGAGAGAGAAATAGGTATCCGAGTAGTGCTTTTAAAAAAGCCAATCCCGCTTGGGAAAAGGGATTAATTGAGCAAATAGAACAGCAATATGAAAAATTAAGGGTTCAAGAAAAATTTATCTATGAGCTGAGAAAGATAATTAAAAAGTACCAGAGAGCGATTAATGATGTTTATGGAGAATGAAAAATGAAAACTCTTTGTCTAATTATAATCTTTTCTATAAATGTTTATGCTTCAGAATTTATTGAGGGGAAAGATTACGTAATGATTCATTGTAAAAATGTTGAAATCAATCAAAAGGTGGTGCATTTTTTCTCTTTTAGTTGTGGGCAATGCTTTATGGTCAATCAAATGCTTAAAGAGATTGAAAATATTGATATCAATGCTTCTCAGGTTGAGAAGTGCCATGTTTATTGCAATCCATTTGGAAAGTTTTTATCCAATGCCTGGGTGTTGGCCAATCAACTCGGGGTATCAGAAAAAGTTGATACCCTATTTTTTAAAGGGATGGAAAATCAAACCATTATTGATAAAACATCCGTTAAAGATATCTTTTTAAAGGCTGGGGTTGAAGAGGAGATTTTTAATGAACATATTAATAGTCCAGAAATAACAGAGATTGTGGAGCAACAAGCAAGAACGGCTAAAAATCTAGGCTTATATTTCATTCCAACGGTTATTGTAGGCAATCGATTTTCAGTAAAACTGGCCGCACTGCCTTGGCACGACCGAAAGGCTTTTTCTGAAAAATATAGTAGATTAATCAACGAGCTTTTATCCAAAGTCTCCTAATAGTCAGAGGTCATCCAGTTCTTTCTGATGACGTAAAGCTAAAATAGTGACGGTATTTGCATGGATGCGATATCGTGCTATATAGCCGCTATCTCCAAAATTGATCAACCATTCACGGTATTCATCAGGCATATTTTCAATAGGGCGTCCAATGTGAGGGTGGTGGCCCAGGATCTTCATAGCCCCCATAATCGTTTCACTGGCTCGCTGAGCAGCTTTAAGATTCTTGGGGCGTAGAAATTCTCGTAATCTTTGCAAGTCCCGAATCGCATGGGGAGCATAGGTTACTGGTGGCATGCCGGCGCTGATAGTTCATTGTCAGTGCCCCAACTGGCGAGCCAGACATTCACTTCTTCGGGGGTAGTGTGTAGGCCAGTGTCCTGGTATTCATCCCAGGCCTGGAGAGTCTCTTGGCGGAAGGCTTCACGCCTCTCCTCGCGTTCGAGGTACTGCAGGATGGCTTGACGCATCATCCAATGTGCCGTTCGTTGCCGGGTTTCAGCTAATTTCTCGATACGACCACGAGTAGGGGCATCCAGTTTAACAGAGAGGGCTTTTGCGGCAACATGAGGTTGTAGCATAGCGTCATTTCCTAAAGCTATTAATAAGTATTACTTTAATATACTTTATAGTTTTAAGCTAGGAGTAGCGCTTCAAAAAGTGGCCATTAGCGCCCAAAAGGGCATTGAATGCATACGTCCCTTTGACAGATTGTCTGCAACAATAGTCCCTAGTGTTCAATGACAGGGGACGTTGGCGATTAAGGTGATGCGGTGGCTTAAACAGTTTGGAGAGCGCCAACCCCCTAACAAAGCAGTGGTCACTACAGCGCACGTAGACTCAGATGAGGAGGAGGCGCTGTTGCGCTATCCGCCGTTTGTTAAGGGGTTCCCGGTCACTTCGGTGGAGCGCTTGCTGATTTATCAAGCAGAGTTGCTGGATAACTTACGGGGCAGTTTGGGATATTCCTTGGCGGACTTTGAGGCATGGGTGTTGCCAGTCGTCCAACGCTATGCCGCGTTTGTGCATCATCTGCCCGCTTCAGAGAGCCATCATCACCGCGGAGCTGGTGGCTTACTACATCACGGTTTGGAGGTGGCTTGTTGGGCGCTTCAGGGTTCAGAAGCGGTGATCTTCCCGCTGCCTGAGATATTAAGCCAACGACGGCGAGTTGAGCAGTTGTGGCGCTTGGCCACCTGTTTTGCCGGGTTGCTGCATGATGCCGGCAAGCCGTTATCTGATCTCTGCGTGACGGACCGTGAAGGTCAGCTTACCTGGAACCCCTATCTGGAAAGTTTATTAAGCTGGGCACAACGACAGCAGCTGAGTCGTTACTTTATTCATTGGCGGGAGCAACGCTATCAGCGCCATGAGCAGTTTTCGCTACTGGCCTTGCCGCAGCTATTACCGCCGGAGAGCTTGCAGGTTTTAGCCGCTGCCGGCCCAGAACTACTGCAAGCACTGTTGCAGGCGGTGTCGGGAGTAGGCGGTGAGTCACTGCTTGGCAAATTGGTATCCAAGGCAGACCAAGAGAGTGTGGCTCGGGATTTAAAACAGAGCCGTCTAGCAGGCGATGCCGCGACCTATGGGGTTCCAGTCGAGCGCTATCTGTTTGATGCCATGCGCCGGCTGTTGGCGGCGGGCACTTGGCAGGTCAATCAACTCAACGCCAAGATCTGGCATCTCGAACAGGGGCTGTTTATTGCTTGGCAACAGGGGGCAGCTGAGGTTCTGGCGCTATTAACCCAGGATGGAGTGGCCGGTATTCCCCGAGATACTGATACCTTGGCCGATATTCTGCTCGAGCGCGGCTTGGCCAGGCCCTATATCCAGCAGCGGCGCGGAGAACGGCCCATTACCTTTCGTTATTGGCCTGTCACAGTACCGATTATCAAAGCTGAAATCACGATGCAGAAAAATCTGTTGCTGCTTCAGCTAGATCACCCAGCATTGCTGTTTACCACCTTCCCACCAGCGCCTTTAACCGGTGCCTTAGTGGGTGAGCCCACGGTGTCAGCAACGACTGAGGTTCAGGAGATGGCTGAGTCAGTGTTAGCTACGGAGTCGGGGGCAGAAGCACTTGAGGAGTGTATCGCCGATCCCGAACCGTCCCTGACGGCAACCACGCCTAGTATGCACATAGCTGCAACCACGCCTGTAGCGATTAGCAGACCTTTTGATGCCCTATCTGAGCTCATCAACAGCGCTGGAGAGGCGGCTGAGGTGCTGAGAACAGCATTAACCCCGTTGCTACAGGAGCAGGGGTTAGGAGCATCATCAATTCGCCTGCTGGGGAGTAAGGTTTTCATCCCCTATCCTGCCGGGGTGGCACAGCTAGGGGACCCTACCGAAGTCATGAATAGCTTATGGGCCGCTGGCGTCATTGCTCCTGATGCTATTTTACCAGGCCGTAAAGTGCACACAGTTGGCGGGCAGAAAGCGCTGTTGTTGGCTCCCCAGTGGAGTGCGGCGATTCTAGCAGCCTATCGGGCGTTACCGGTGAAGTCGGGTGAGGTGATCCGTCCGAACAATACGGGTGGGGTTCAAACGGTTCAGCCAGTGCTAGTTGGTAAGCCTCTTGCGGTCGCTATTTCCCCATCAACCTCTACGACTCCAGAAGTCAGTTGCGATCAAACTACCACCACAGTGATCCAGCAGCTCAAGCAACAAATTCAACAGGGTCAAGGGCGTTGGTTAGCCTCCCCGGTACAGAAATTGGCGGGTGAATGGGTTACCAGCGATCACGCCTTAGACCGATTGATTACCGACTATCCAGCGCAATTTGATAAAAAAAAGCTGATTTATCACATCAATTTAAACCGCAAAAAACCATTGCTGCGCTGGCAGGCGGGCCAGCTCTATTTAAGAGCCGAGGAGGCGCATGTCTGAGTATCAACCGGCATTTCGGCGGAATTATGAGCTGTGGGCGGCTGGGATGTGGCTGCTGTTTGCGAGGATGGCTTGGCTGGTCAGTCTCTACAGCCTGCTGCCGAGCATATTTTTCTACTGGATGATGGGCATTTGTGGGCTGATGTCGCTGCTCAGAGCCAAGCCAGGTGTCTCCTTATATCGGCAGAAACGTGGGCTGCGTGGTCGTAGCCTTTCGATCATTAGCTTGCAGGCGTTAATGCAACTGCTGCAAAAAAACCCAGAGGGTTGGTGGCTAGGGTATGGTTTTGTCTGGGAGAACTGCCATGCACAAAAGGCCTTTGAAATGACCCAGCAAGAGAGCGTAGTGGAGACAACCCCCCGCCAGCAAGCGGTGCAGCTAGGACAAGCCTGGATTCATGGACTGGAGCGTCAGGAGTGTAGTCAGTATCTGCCACTGAGTCACGCCGAGGGGCATACGTTGATCCTGGGCACCACTGGTTCAGGGAAAACCCGGCTGTTCGATCTGCTGATTTCGCAAGCCATACTGCGGGGTGAAGCGGTGATTATCATCGATCCCAAAGGCGATCGCGCCTTATGGCAGAACGCGCAACGCTGCTGTATCGCCCAAGGGCAGGCAGAGCGCTTTGTCTGCTTCCATCCAGCATTCCCAGAGCAGAGTGTTCGTCTGGATCCGCTGCGTAACTTTACGCGAACCACTGAGATTGCCAGTCGCTTAGCGGCCTTAATTCCGTCAGAGACTGGCGCTGATCCCTTTAAGAGCTTTGCTTGGCAAGCACTGAATAATATTGCCCAAGCTTTAGTGATGACCAGTGAACGGCCCAACCTGGTGCGCTTACGGCGCTTTCTCGAGGGCAGTGCGGCCAGTTTGGTGATCCAAGCGATTAACAGTTACTGCCAACGGGTGCTACCCGATTGGCCGTTGCAGGCACAACCCTTTCTAGAGCGTCAAAAGAGGCATTCAGCGGAAGCCACGGCCGCAGCCCTGATGCGTGCCTATCAACAACGGGTGCAACCACAATTCCCCAGCCCGGAGTTGGAAGGGTTGTTGTCGATGTTTCAACATGATCACACCCACTTTGCCAAGATGGTAGCGTCACTATTGCCAATCCTGAATATGCTGACCTCGGGGGACTTAGGCAAGCTGTTGTCGCCGGATGTTGAGGATTTAGAGGATCGACGTCCGATCACCGATACCCGAAAAATCATCAACCATCGCCAGGTGGCCTACATTGGCCTGGATTCACTTACTGATGGCGTGGTTGGCAGTGCTGTGGGTTCGATTATTCTCTCCGATCTCACTGCCGTGGCTGGGGATCGTTATAACTATGGTGATGCCGATCATCCGGTGAATATCTTTATCGATGAAGCGGCAGAAGTGATCAATGACCCGTTTATCCAACTGCTCAACAAAGGACGTGGCGCCGGGGTCCGGCTGTTTATTGCCACCCAAACCGTGGCGGATTTCTCAGCACGGCTGAATAGTCGTGATAAAGCCCGCCAAGTCTTGGGCAATCTCAACAATCTGATCGCCTTGCGGCTGCTGGACAATGACAGCCAACAGTATGTCGCCGAGAACCTGCCGCAAACCCGAATACGCTATGTAATGCGCGCCCAAGGGCAGAGTACCCAGCTAGATGAGCCCATTCTGCATGGCGGCAACCAAGGCGAACGCCTGGTGGAAGAGAGCGCCGAGCTATTCCCGGCGCCGCTGCTGGGTCTGCTGCCCAATCTAGAGTATATCGCCAAAATTTCTGGCGGCCGGGTGGTCAAGGGTCGCCTGCCGATTTTAACCCATCAGGAGGAACCCAAAGCATGACCCGAAAAGCCAAATCATCCAAAACGGTGGCGGCCAACGCCGTGATTGCCGCCGTGAAAAAGCGCAAAAATTTGGCGGATAGAGAGATCTACTCGTTGCTGCGCCATGACTGGTCAGCGTCGCAAAATATGATCGAACAATTGACCTATTTTTTAACGACTGAAATCACTCGTGATGGCGAACCCATTATTTACCCCATCTTGGAAGAAGCCTTTGATCGCTATCACAACATCGTCTTTCATAACAACCCGGAGAAGGCGGAAGATATTGCCAGAATCGCGGTCTTTCTGGATCAACTAATCACCTCAACGCTACGACGGCTGGATCAACAGTGGGTCGATCCCCAAGGTGCTTGCTGGTACCTGGATTGTGGTGAAGGGTTTAGCACCTGGCGGCAGGCACACAGTGGCGAGTTAGTCACTCAACCCTATCAGCTCAATGACTATCTAGAGGGTCGTCGTCGGCTCTACTACCAGTTGACCGATCCGCGGATCCGCTTTGTTTTCACCCGGAGTAATTATTATGAGGAAGCTATTATGGCTGGCGACATACGGGTTGATCCTGCAGATCGCCGTGTGCGTCTTACTCGTATCGCCGATCTGGATCTGCCGATGCATTAACCAGGAGCGTGTTCTGGTATGACAGACACTCGGGGTACAAGCCAGTGATTGGATTACCCAAGAGGCCAAGCAGTGGTACCACCAACACTTCATCAGCAGTGGCTGGCAGCCCGGCAGTCTGGCATTTTTTTATTCCCACCGAGGCTGAGCGTCGAGCTTCAGTGGGGATGGAGAATTTTGCTTTGCCGTGGTTTAACTGGGTGAGCACCCGGTTACAGGTGCTGTTTACCCTGATATTTCAGTGCGGCTATCGCTTGGCGCAGATGAAAGTTTGGGGCTCGATGATTTTTGTGTTACTGATCCCGGCGCTGCTGGATGGGATATTGATGCGGCGCATCAAAAAAACCAACTTTGACTACGCCAGCCCGGTGATCCAGCACTACAGCCTGCAAGCTTTGGGTTTGTTACTGCTAGGGCAGTTGATCCTCTGGCTGTCGCCCATCGCGGTGAGCCCGTTGATTACCCCGGTGATTATTATGATCTGTTGTGTATTATTAGGGCTGAGTATCAGTCATTTGCAGAAGAGGATCTAAAGATGAAGAGATTAAGCAGGGGCATCGTCGTTTTAGGGGTCTGCTCACGAAACGGAAAAAATCGTACGCTAAGACTTTCTGCTGGAGTGGAGCGGGTTACAATGCCATGTCAACGATCTTCTCTGGCATGCCACACCCTTAGCACATAGATG
>JARJDU010041677.1:0-13417 GCA_030264695.1 Lissagria laeviuscula
GATGCGTTATTATCCTAATTAAAACAATCTATTATCTTTTTCTTGTTTCTGAGTGTATATATAGGATGAATCTCAAGATCAGGTACGGCCAACCCGCGGCCCTGGAAATATATAAAAATAATTTTGACCAAATCAAAAACATACTTTAACTTTATTGGCATATATTTCGAGTTGAATGAACAAATAGCAAATTCAGCTACGCAACAGGTGTATATTATATATTGCTTAATAGTGTGTTTTTCAAAATCAGTCAAACAAACAAGCCTCTTAATGAAAATTTATTTATTGTGCAAAAATGGCTCACAAGATCATTTGTGCTGGCCACCCCTGCTGTAAATGTTTATCTTCATAAATATTTTATATACACACATTTTAATGTTGCAATGTGCTCATACATTTCTATAATTTACATAAATTTTAAATAATGGAAATTCTAATCAAAAATGAAACTAGTCCTTGAGGCTATAGATAAAATCGTTACAAATTACAATTCAGTCCAATGCCAATGAAAGTTGACGACTATATATTTTACGCACGCTTTTACACTTGACTGACAAATTAAATAGTATCACAAAATTTGAATAATTTATGAGTTACATTCAGCACGCGTACAAGTGTTTTGAGGAATAGAAGAAAGTTATGAGTTCCGCAATGCCATACGAGTCATCCTCATGATTACATTCCCAAACATATCAAAACAGTAGAATATTTTTAATCAATTAAACGCGCTTTTTGTATATAACAGTTGAATTACTAAGTAAACATGGTTGCCTACGTTGAATTACTTAAGTAAAATACAAATTCATTATGGCCGTTTATGGCTTAAGTCAGATTTCCGAAGATAGCCGAAGTCATGCGCACGAAGCAAAAGAAAACAAACCAAAACCAGCTATTTGCCTTAACAAGCAAAATAAAGCAACGGATAGAACCGTGTAAAGAGACAGTGGAAGACGGTTACAGATTGCTATGGTGCAATAAACAAGTGTATTCAGTTTAAATCAAAGTTATCAATGGATATAATCTCTATTCATTCTATTAATAGCGCGAAACCGTTAAGATACTCACGCTTTGCAGTTTGTAGTTGGGAAAGAAGTGTTAAATGGTTAGATTTCTAAGTAACGAGAGTATCAAGTGCCGACGTTGAGTGCACCTGCGAAGGGAGATTTCAGCATAAGTGGGTAGCAAACGGTCTGAAGACCTGTTTCTTGAACTGACGCGGATGCACCGAAAATGCCGTAACACGTCCACCCTCATCGGAAGCATCGAAGCGAGTCGTAAAAATAGGTGTTTTCTTTGTAAACCTGTGTTAATTTAAAGTAAATTATCAACCTGTCTTGAAACATTATGACTACCACCACTTGGCGGAAAGTAGAAAACGAAAGAGGATTTACTTTTTATGTGAAGTAAGCAATTATTTAATTTATATATTAAAATATTGAGATGAAGTAATTTTTAGAATATTTTATATGATTAATAAAATTTTCATTCTTATTTTTTAAAGTTTAAATGATAAAAAGCAGTGGGACCATCCCAAATATTCTGAAGTCAAAATGAAATTGGATGATTGCAATTACATTAAATTTGCTAGTTATAGAGTTGCACACAAGTTTCGAGTTTTACAGCAAGCCCTAAACAGTAAGTTTTCATTTATAACACTATTAAAATTTCTGTAAATGTAATTTATAATTTTAGTGAATGAGGTTCCATTATCTATTATTAAAGGGGTTTTCGAACGGCACAAATTAGGGGCAACCGAGAATACCCTTTTTCTGGAATCTTGCGATTTGGAAGCCGTTTTATTTGATATTTTCTTTGCTGCAAATAAACACAATTTATCAAATATTGATGTTGATACTGCTACTGAACTTACTTTAAACTTTATGTATAATATATTTGATCCGTAAGTATAAAACTTTGTCATTGAATTGTTCTTCAGATCAATTATTCTCTTCTTCATCTTTATTGGCACCATAACTTTTCACGTTCACCTGCTTTGGATTTCGGCACCGCAATTATTGCGTTTTTCTTTGCGATTTGGTCCTTGTATATTAGTTTCGGTCTTCCTACTACCGGCTGTTGGTTAATTATCAGCTTCGGTGCCTTTATACGTGGTCCCCACATCACTGGGCTAGACCTTGGCGAGCTTGTATAAACTCCCTTTACTGTTATAATACAATATCTGGAGAAAAAAAAATACAAGTTGGGGCCTTCCCAAGTTCGGACTTCAGGCTAGGACCCCGTTAACCCTCTCTTGTGGGTACCATACCATTGTGTCGTCTATTTATTATACGTGTTTCGTGGACTACAATCTTCCTAGTTCAATAATCTTCATAACGTTTGGATGCGTGTGGATTTAGTGAAGTTCTTACTTCAGTCTTCTTTCCCAAATCCCCTCTACCCCGTATTAATCTATTACTCATCTTCTTAAGCTTGTTAAACGATATTAGTTTTAATTTTATCAATATACTTTGCACTTTTTAGGGAACGAAAAAGAAATGTGGAAGTGTTACCAACAAAATTAACATTGGCAATTTTATGTCAATGTTCTATGCAAGAATTATATAATTTTATATTTAGCTTATGTTCGGATCACAATAATTGCGTTACAAGACTGCGATTACAAAATGTTTTAAGTAAAATATCTTCAATAACTAATTACTTGAACGAGACTGCAAGTTTTGATCAGCATTTGGTCAATTTATCAACTGGACAATGTTTCAATAATGTAAGTATATTGATAACTTTAATATTGAACTAACTAGAAACCTAGAATGGAATAATTAATTAAAATTATTTATTGTTGCAGTCTCCAGGGTTGGTTGGAGTTGATGAAAGTACATTCTACATGTGGCTAGAAAATATACCCCAAATCCTTTCATGGTTGCCGATTCTCCATCGAATACAGTTATCAGAATCGGTTGTACATAAAGCAAAATGTAGCGTATGCCGAGTAAGTCCTATTTTGGGAATGAAATACAAATGTGTTAAATGTACAAAATATGTGCAATGCCAAAGGTGTTTCCTATCTGGACGAATTAGCAATTCACATAAATTGACTCATGTTATGAAAGAGCATTGCAAAGAGGTATTTTATTACGTTACAAATTAAAAACTAACAGTATAAATTATAGTTAATATTACAATTATTTTAGAATACAAACCAATTGAGAAATTGTTTTTCAAATCGAGTGTTCAAACTATTAAAATGTAAATACAGAGTCCGTGATTCGCTAAGAGAAGATATCACAATAATGGATAATAAACCCTTGAACAAGGTTTATAAGGATTTATTGCTGAAGCCAATGGATAATGTATCATACAATATAGAACCTTTATCAAGTCCATTGTCACAGTTGCAATTAATTATTAGACAACTAGAAATGCAAAATAAGTAAGACTTTTTTTATTTTTTAGTACTGCAATTTATATATTTTACTTTATAATTTAATGTTTCTTTAGAGAATTGCAAGCGGTGCTTCAATCATCAAAAAAGAATGATGATAGTATCAAACGATATGTAGAGGAGCACAGACAACACGTTGCTAATCAAGTACAAAAATTAAAGGTGTTAAAGGAATGTCTGAGCAGTTCAGAAAATAAAGAAAATAATACACAAACAAGTTCAATTGTCTTAAAGCGGACACAGGCAAGTCCGATTCCTTTCAGGAAAACATACAGTGATCATCCACATCAAGTTCAAAGTACACCAATGGTAAAGAACTATAAATCTATAAGGACTTCATTGCAAGGACTTAACTTATTCAGTCCTATCCAACAAAGTGACCGGTCTTATAGAACTGTTAATAGTATCTTTGATCCGGAACAGAATGGATCAATAATGAAAAAGGATGAATTAGATTATTCATCTGCATATACTATGAAAGATATAAGTACTTGGTTGGGTGGACAACCAAATGAGGCCGCAATGTATCCCCAAGAAGCGGAGAAAGAAATACATAAAACTATGCCAGAGCAAACAGATTTAGATGATGCTCTTGCTAAACTTCAACAAATTTTAGCAAATAATTTCTCTCTAGACGGTACGATTTTTGCATAAATAAGTTTTAAAATGTCTGATGAAAATATTTTATTGTAGAATCGCTAGGGAGTCTAGACAATTGTCAATTAAAAACGGCAGTATACGAAGTCGAAGGTGTTTTGTCTTCAATAATTGATACAGCTGCAAGCACGCAGAGTAACATAGAGAACAGTTGCTTTCAGAGTACACGCAGTGATTTAAAAGATATCGGTAATTATTTAAGTGTTGAAACGTAAATGTCATTATGTTAATTGCATATAGTTTTGAAGAAATTGAATGCAATATGGTAAGATATTTTGGTAAACTTGAAAAGATCATTTTGAAAATATGATGAAACATTGACCAGGGACATATTTCCAGTATAATTATATAAGATAAATATATTTTAAACTATCCTATCTATGATAATTTTGTGATACTTTTCATAACGATGGCAGTTTAATGTTATTTAATAAGAATTAATGCGTAATCAATCACAAGATGGTCGACGGTTAACTCTTGAAACTTTGGGCTTTCTAATTTGTTATGAGAAAATTTGGATTTTAATAAATTTAAAAATTTCGGAGTAGTATAAAAAAGAAATATAGAATATCCATTCCTATGGCGCTACACCACGCAGATTTTGAGCAAACGGGGCTCTAGGCGCACAAGCAGTTTGATGTAGGGTTACCAAATGTCTCACATGATGGGGTAAGATATTTTTACTAAAAATTAGTAGTAGTAGTAGGACCACAATTTAGGACAAAATGATTTATTAAATGTTTATCGCATGGCGAGATACATCCCAACAACTATGCGCATTCGTCGGTCGAGTTTATCGGCAATTGACGAGCTGTATTTAAAAATAGAAATACTATAATAGTCGGACATTTCCGATATTTTTAACAGTAGGTAAGACAAGAAGGTAAATTGTAGGGCATGTCCTTCCAAATTAGAACAGTTGATAACACTAGTTTGAGGCTCTTCGTAAAGTAGCCTTCGCCGCTACTTTCGGAATTTGGAGCACACCTGTCTTAAGAGGCCCCAGGCGCGCGCTTTTTGCGCTTCTGCATATATCTACTACCACAACAACCGCTGGTGGGTTTTAGCCTCAAACACAATTTGAACCCATTTGTCCCTCATGAGTGCACTTTCCTTCCATCTTCTTATACCCATTTCTCTTAAATCAAACACCACGCCATCTAAGCATTTTTTTCTTGGGTCTTCCTCTCTTAGGCTTTTTCTGGGACTTCCATGCATCAATTTTCATAACCGTTTTATCAGGGCTCATGCGCTCAACGTGCCCCAACCACGGCGGGCTTTAACAAACTTGATGTCTTCGGCTTCCATTAAATCGAGTATTTCATGGTTGACCCTGGTGCGTCATTTTCCGTCTTTATTTTAAACCTCTCCGAATATTCCTCTTATGGTGCATCTAATATTAGAAGTTTTCCTTCCATTGCAGAGGTCCGGATTTACGTGTCGCATCCGTATGTCACAACTGGGCTGTTGAGTGTTCGGTATATCTTGACTTTAATACAACGTGATAGTAATTTGTCTTTGACCAACTTTGGGTGGCCATTGCGGCATCTATTTCCCTTAAAAATTGAATATTGATGACTTATTCTAACTCGTATGAGCCCATGTTTACTAATCCGTTAATAGAAATTTGTTGGGTTGTGTTTATCATGTATTTGGTTTTTGTCTCGTTTATGCGGAGATCTCTCAATTGATCATATAATAATGGCATACTGTTGCCGCCGGGTAGGCCAACGTCTTCTGGGCGATCCTGAATCGTCGGCACAACGTCGAAAAAGGAAGGACCAAATGCGTCGACGGATGATGGTTGGCCAGTAGTTTTTGCCATCATCGTTCCGCTATATTGACGTCATAGAAAATACATACCGCCAACGCAAGTTTTCTGAAAGGTGCGAACTGCGCGCGCGAAATGAGCTCATAGCCTCGTTGTAAAAGATTAGAAGTGGGGTTGGAAGTCAAAGCCCCCAAGTGATCAAATGTAAAGCCAAATGCAAGCTGCCGTTTAGAAATCCATTGCTTTGCCAATGTAAAATTAATAAAGAGCTAACAAGTTATATGTACGACGTATTTTCTTAAGCAGCACTGCATGGCTGAACGTATGTCAAGTTTTTGCCAGCACGTCGCCGACGCTCTCAACGTTGGGCGACTGATGGCTTACTTAAGTTTTTAAATATGATTCGGCGTTTTATTATTGAAAGCATATGACATGTGTGTATTTCTATCTTGTAAAAAAAATCAATAAAAAAAGCATAATTTAAAATATATTTGATGTAAAAAGCATATTGGTTAGATCAATATTACAAATACATTATTAAATAATTAACAAAAATATATTAATATATTACGTATAAATTCTATGTGCATGCAATGATGAATTTTTAACAGAAATAAATAGATGTCCGATTAAGTTCTCAAAGTTATATAACAATTAAATAGTAAATTAGTGGTTAAACATCGAACAAATGACAACATGGATAGTTTAATTGCACAAGTTCACAGTTCAAGTGTCTCCAAATTGACTTAATATTCTGTGAATTTAATTTCAAAACAAAAATTGCAACTAAAAATTTAAATTATTCTTTGTCAATTACATCATTAGCGATAAAATTTTCATATAAATAACGGTAAAATATGAATTGTATAGTGTTTTACATCGTATGTATATAAAATATTTAAACGTTTAATTATTGCACGTTATACTCGATGACAAACAGATTCTACATTATATGTATAATCATCTAATTTCGTTCCAACAATATAACATCTCATCCCCTACAATTAATTGCGTTTCGATGAGTTAATTAAATATTTGCAACAATGCGTTAGTAAATGTTTCTCTCCATTATTATCATGCATGGAAGCCATTTCCCTGGTATACACATCCAGTCCATATTGTCCTTCCTCTGGAAAACTAATATTGAATGTGACAATATCATCAGTCACGACGTGACTGACATATTTCGACAGTCTCTTCTCTTCGACACCATTTTTGTGTAAAGTAGCCATGAAATCAGTCAGCGGTCGGGACATTCTAAATTGTATTTCCAACTCTCGTCCCGCAAAGACTAGCGCATCCTGAAATTAATCCACATCTTAATTCTGGCTTAAATAACATTAAAATAATCATACTTGATGTGTTATTGGTACCAAGCCGAATAATCTAGTTGCTTTAGTTGGTCCCCATTCACCACTTGCACAATCGGGCAGCGGTACCATAACAGTCTGCAATTCGTCACAACATATTTTAAATTTGCAAACGCTCTTGAATTTCATGGGTTCTCCAGTCAAGTATTCTTTGGGTGTAACGGCATTTGCAAATATATCAAGAAGAAATGCGCCACTACAAGGTGCATGCACTCGGAACGCAACCATATTACCAACGACCGACTAGAAATAATCGATTATATGTCAAAAATCAATAACATTATATAATTGAGCATTACATACCTGCATAACAAAACGCTTCAACGACACTGCCTCAAAACTATCCCCGTCGCTATCGTAGAATTTCAAATTATAATGGAAAATTAAAGTGCCTTGCATGTGGTTTGGCATGGCAATCCGCACAGTTGCTGCGCCAGTGGAATCCGTAAACATAACGGCTTTAGTATTTTTATCAGAAAAGTACAAACCATAACGAAAGAATAACGAACGGACGAATGGTAACTCCTCGAATTCTTGCAAAGTAATTGGCTGTTTTAATAATTGCCAATCCGATTGCATAGGGAAAAATTCATAAATGAATTCTTTAGGGTCCGTTAAAAAGTAGTGATCATCATATTCATATCTAAAATAACGATGTATTAGTTATTTTAGGTAGATTGAAGACAATTTGTTTGGTCATACCGTAAACTATCTGACTTGGTTTTATTTCCAGCTTTCGGTGCTTCTTTGGCATTTACTAAATGTCTGGCCCCCCAATTGCATTGCACAAAGCGCCAAGCACCAGCAACGTACACAGCGTTCCATGAATTTCTAAATCTATTGTCTTCAAAACGTACACCTGGTTGATAACCAGCTGATTTTGAATAGCCTTTGATGACTACACAATGCAAACCGGCATAACTAAAATGGTAATTAGTTTAAGTATTGTTCAGATGTATAAATTCAAGGTTGCTATAATGTAACCAACCTGCATAATCGCTTAAATAACACATGGTAACTCTCTGTTCCGTTTTTAATGCCTCGAAGTAATCCCATAGGAGAATCACCGCGTAAATTCTCATCGAAAGACATCGTGTTTAGGTTTTTCACGGTAATCCATCGAAATATAGTTCGGGCTTTTTCAATATCCGACCCGCATCGACCCACGAGTTGTCGCACTAAGTCAGTGAACGACTTCTGGTCTTCTTGTGCCACCTTTAATGTTAAGCAATTTTAAAAGTGGTTTAATTACTTTCATTTCAAAGAATACTCACAGATATAGCAATTTGATCCACGTTTGCAAACTCGATAGGGTCACTATATATTTGGAATTTTGATAAAGCTGGAGGTGCTGGGAGAGGAGCATGACTTGGATACGGGGTGACTTCTTCAACATTGTCTTCCATATATATTGATTCGGCCATCATGTATTCGCTGCGTTTTTCATTAATCAATTCAATCATTTCATGACTTTGTTTTTCCACAAGCGCTGCCGTTGCTGCCCTGCAATAAATTAAACAATTTCCACATCATATTAAAATAACTTCAGGCACACAAGTTGTATCTATTAT
Source organism: Lissagria laeviuscula (assembly GCA_030264695.1). NCBI lineage: Eukaryota > Metazoa > Arthropoda > Insecta > Coleoptera > Staphylinidae > Lissagria > Lissagria laeviuscula. The sequence goes on from JARJDU010041677.1 coordinate 8,773, forward strand.
AAATATTTATTCATATTGCTCGAATAGAAACCTGAGGTTAGTTGTTTGATCGATATTGCTGCAATCTAATTCGACTTACCTTTCATTCTCAAGCATTTTCCTCGTTAACGACTCTTTCTTCTTATCTCGCCGCAGTGTCATGTTCTTCTCTAAATCGTCTTTTTCCTGTTGGTGTCGCAGTGTTAATACATTCTGATCATCGCGTTTTCTTTTTAATTGCATTTCCCGTTCGAAACGATTAGTTAATCGTTGCAATTCTCGTTCCCATTCATCCTAAAAGATTATATTCATGTTAATTGAGATGTGTACGATTATAATCTCTGTAAATCTGAATTCTTTGCTTGTAATTTAATTAATTGACTAGATTATAAAATCATTTGACATCGTAAATGTGAATGAGCATTTTCATTTTTGTTAGAATGAATAATAGCTGTTTAAGCAGTTAAGTTTTCTTGTACGTGAGCATATAAAATACACGATGGGCGTGCGTTACACTTCGTTTGATATTTAGATCGGTGTTTTGTATTCGTTCATTAACAGTTATACTACGAAAAGAAATTTCTGCATAAATTATTTTATAGAGAGGATTTATTCGCTTACTCGAATTTCGTCGCGTATCTTCTTTTCCTCCTCCTCGCGGTTTCGTTTGAATTTTCGATAAAGGTCGTCTTCTTCTTTGCGATGTTTCATTTCCAATCGGCGTTGTTCATCGCGATCCTAAAAAATAATAATGCAATTAATTAACTCTCCATATGTAACATCTACAGAGGGATTATAATTCTAAGTATGTACAGTATTTAACAAATTCATTGGCTATGCTATTTTATGCTACAAGCCCATAAAAGATTTTTGAAATGTATTGTTATTGCAGTTTCAATGTTTTATAAAAGGAAAGTTATTAATTGGTATAACCAAGAAAACAAGAGTCACAGTAATATTAAGAAAATGAAAAACCGAAATTTTCACAAGGACAAAAGTTATTAGGTAGAAAAATATACTCAAAGATTTGCGTTCTATGAAAAGATTTCATTCTGAGAAATATAAATAAAACAAGAACAATTAGTAATAGTAGCATACAAATAATAGGATTATCAGATTATATAACAAGAATAGCTCGTCACAAGAAAAACAACTAAAAGAAACACTAGAAGAAATCATCAAACAAAAAGTTATGGCACTAAAGATCAACATAAAAAACAGAACACAATTGACAATTAAAATATGTAACAAGAAAACTTTTAAGTTATGACTTGAAGTTTTTAACTAAACTGTCAAATTTTGCAGCTTACATAGCATAAATTACATTTTATTTAGGAACATAAAAAGCATATAATGAAAAGTATTCAAAACCTATTTTAAAGATAAAAAAGAAAAAGTAGTCGGCCTAGAAATAAAAGGGGGACAGAACCCTAAGACTTTGATTAAATAGATTTTTTATTGCCTATTCCTGATCTTTAGGATGACTAGAATATTGTACTAAAATGATATTTTGGTACATAATTTTGTTGCAACGTTACAACGCTTTTTAACTCGCTTTTTCTCAAAGCCAAATTTTTTTTCCACTGGTTGTAAAAAAATCTCCGTATTGAATTTGTTAATTCCCTACTTCCAATGCGTAAAAATAAATTTTCAATCATGTAACATACAATTTTTAAAATATTAATTATTTAATTTTTTGTGACCATTTGAAGGTCATTTTTTAGATGAAAAGTATCTACTTTTATTTCAAATTGTCGCTCTTTTGATAATTTTTTATATTTTGAAAACCTATGCTACATACACAATGGAGAATTTAATTTGATCTTAATTTTTACAAGTTCTACGACGTTCCAGTTCTTCGCTAGCCATGCAGCCAGCGAGAAGTGCTTACCCTATTTCCAATACTAAGCAAAAAAAATATTTTGAGACTCCAGGGTTTAGTCCCCCTTAATACTGATTTTAATATATTGATTAAGTTTCTATTGATAGCTACAATTATAAATAATAAATAGTAATAGCTTTATAATAACCATTACAATCACAGATGATTTTACTATTATTATTCTTGAGATGTACAATGAAAAAATGTCCGAACACATTGCTATACTTGTGATAGTGATAAAATCCTTTTAAAAACTAGTTCAATTACCAGTTTAATTACCTATTCAACTGCTTTAGTTTCGATTGCAATGCAATAAACGAAAGTAAATCGTTCAAAGAATTACGCCATTTACGAAACCTTAAAGATTTTAATCTCCTAAGTTACATCCTTTCTGTCAAAGAGAAACTTACATTTTGCAAGCGCATAACTATAATAAAGTAAACAATGTCTTAGAAACTCTGGCAAAATTGCAAAATGTTGCACTTCATTGACCGTCCGTTGCATAGATGTCAATAAAGAATAATAATAGTTTAGCATTAAAATGGATGCTCAGTAAACCGGAAGTATCTTTAATTATATTATAATTAGCAAATGTGCAATATAACATGGTCGTTGGTTCGCACAAAATGCGCATCATTTAAGTACACGTAATGACACACCAAACCCAGTAAGAAATATATGAGAATGCTTATGGTTACAGTTGCGCAACTTCCATGCTTTTACGCAAGAATTTCTATATCTGGTCATAGGCTACACAAGCTTTAAACTGGCGGCATGGCGTAGTAATTCAATTATAATTTAACTCTTTACTTCGTATTTACAAATGAGCAACCACTATTATCCAGTACTATGCAGTACCATAGGCTAAAGTATAGTTAATCCATGGCAGTACTAAAGTAACAATATAAAACAACAATATTTTATTAGAAGGATTCTTTTTTGTTATTATGTAGCGCAGCATGGCCGAAACGAATGCGTGAATAGCAGGCGCACACGCGTTGCTATGTGGGTGCCAATGCGGTTCATTAATTCACCTTCACGATTGAAACATATTGCTATTTGTAGTTCATTCAGTTTTTCAAATCGTGCATAGATTCGTTTTTTTACATTGCACTAGTTGACTTTACTTACTCATTAAGAGGAATCTTTTACTACTAGATTTTTCTAATTGAAATCAAAGCGAACGCTGATAGATTATTTTAATTAAACAATTGTTAATTATCGGCCGGCTGAAGTAATGCTATTAAGTTATCAAATTCTTACATATGTCTTCACACATATGTGACTACATAATATGTAACATACTATACTACAAACTCACATCCTTCTCATTTGCCTTGCGGAATTGTCAAGGACCATAATAGGCGTCTCTTCTAGAACATATTCGATTCTTGCGGCACATACGCCTAACGCCTTTCAACCAAAACTTAAAGAATGTCAAGACTTTATCGTCGGAAGATTTCAAAACTATTTTCAAACAGAAGGCGTTAATCAATAATTTATTATGATTATACGCGGAGAATATATTTCTTCTGTATAGACATAATACACTCGTAACATATTTAAGTATGAATTTTCCTTCTCCGATGTATGGTTTAATTCAAGCTTGAAATGTTAAAAGAAAAATTCTCTTATATTCAATAGAAGACGGCTTGCATTTATAAAATGCGTTTCGTTATACATATATGCATCTAAGTTGCGTGAAAGTTTTCTTTCTCTAGAAGTCGCTGTTATGTGTATGTTCGATATAGCATTTTACTTGGATTGTTCATTGAAGCGTTCAAGATCTAAACATCTAAACGTATACCAATGCTTTTGTATAGATTTACGCTATTTAGGTTTTCTAAGAGGTTTAAAATTTAAATTAAATAAAGGATTGGCGTTTAAAGGAAAGTGCGTTTAGCATTTGTTATAATTATATTGCTTGCAGCTTAATGATTATATATTTTATATTTGTGTTTTTAATGTGCATACATGCGTGGGTTAGTATTTTTTCTTCCTCTTTAATATCTTGAATAGTTTATATTAATTATAAAAATTGTAGTATTGTTATAGGTATTTAGAATAGATGTTTTTTCCTCCACGATTTACATGCATTTATGATCTACTAGTTGCATTGCATTTTGATGCAGTTTTATTGAAATGTGATCTACTTCCCTATTTATTGATGCTTCTGAATTCATCTAGTTAATGCAGATTAGAAATATAAATTAATTCTTGTTCATATCGTTCACTGGAATATTGTATACGCGGGAAATTCAATTCCTCTGCATAATATTATGGTCTTAAGCTGTTATTAACATACATTGTCTTGATACTTCTTGTTATACTAATAAATTTAATTTATTATCGGCGAATGTCATTTCTCTGCTCTCAATTATACAATTAAAGAACAAAACTTACTCTTGTAGAATTCTCTCTTCCGTACTCAATGCTTTATTATAATCATATATTAGTACTATACAATTGATATCTTTTTACTTAAGTAAGCTGTAGACACTGTCTCAAAAACAAAAGAAAACAGTATCACTAGAACAACCACCAAAATAATAGCCGGACTCCAAATAGAAACAAGCCATATGCTGAGGCAAAAAAAAAATTGATCGAAAAAGAAGTAAGCTGTGGATGAGTGGTATGGCAGAAAGCACGTAAACTTTAAGTCTAAATCTAAATAAGTTTAAAATCGAACTTAATAGTTTAAATTATTATAGTATTATTAGCAATTCTTTGAAAGCACTGTATCAGCCATATCAATCGTCTCATACAAGCAAGAAACTTGTAACA
>JARJDU010041679.1:0-11549 GCA_030264695.1 Lissagria laeviuscula
TACCTTATAAAGTCAATAAACTATTTATTTGCTAAAGGAGGTTCCTACTTCTTACGCGCAAATACTTTGAACCATACTGTCTATCACGCAATGTTTACTATTCAATCGTGTCTGATGTATTAACATAATAAAAGCTTAAAGGCAAATTAAATTCAATTAGAGACTAAAATTAAAGATATTCGAAACGTAATAGTGATATTCAATGAATTTGGTAGTTGTCGTTTGGTGTTAATTATTTATTTAAGTGTTTGCGAAACAGTTTCAGCATTTTATTGGCATTTTATTGGCACAAATAAAACTATCTTCGAATTAAATATATTTATGTTAAAAATCACATTAAGGTCATTTCATTTAAAATCTAAGAATCCATCGTTATCTTTAATTTTATCGTTCCAATAAAGATGGCGATTTACTGAATTATATCAATTTATACTTCATTCCATTTCTATGAGTAAGAGTTTTACGAAAGGTAAGTTGCTAGCCTGGCCTTTCAACCCTCCTATTTTCATACATTTGTTAGAACCCGTCGAGCACTACAAGCCCCATGTGCCAAACACTGGTTCTCAAAAGAAGACATAATAGTGGTCAGGCACCAGCATGCCAATAAGAACAAAGCAGAGGAAAAAAGGAGGATATTCAGGGGTGAAATACAATTTTGTCATGAAAAAGTATGAATTTGCACTAATTGTTAACAATATTTAGGTAGTATAGAGATAAATATAATTTTGAACAAATTGAAATATATTTGTGATTTGTGGCATATAAATAGCTATTTTTTTGATCAAAATTAATCCCTAAATCCTTTTGAAAATACGAAAATATTATTTTGAACTCTTTATTAGAGCCCACAATTAACAAATTTCATTACAATCTGATTTTGTGAGTTTCATTTCGTTATTTTTTTTTGTTGATTTAAGTTATTACGATTATAATAATAAGAAAAATTATCAGATACATAATTCTTAGTGATTAGGAACTAAATAATAAGCTATTGTTTTTTATTTTTTATTATTAGAAATAAATTAAACTTTCTTTTTTTTGTGTATGTTGTAGACCAACATTTTTACATCCTCAATATATTTATTTCGTCAATATATATTGTTTTTCAGCGTTGTGACAGCTTCATCCGTAGGCGGCCTCAGGGATGTAGGCACTTGCTGACAGTAGCGAAAAACGGGTTCATCTTAGAACAGAACTTGTAAAATCCAAAATTTAATTAAATTTTCTATTATGTAGTATAGTATTTTTTTTAATAAAAAAAATGCCAAAATAACGTCAATTTGAATTGAGAAAATATTTTTTTTGTTTAAAAAATCGACCTTCAAATAGTAATTATATAAAATCTTATGCTTTTTAATTAAGAATGAATTTTTTCGTATTAGAAGCAAAGAATGAGTGAAAGCGGCTGAATCCATGTTCCCGACATTTGTTTACAGCCAGTTGAAAAAATATGGTTTCTAGAAAAAGCGAGTTAAAGTTTCAAGAAAATAATATTTCTCGCTTTAGCTTTGCAACGAAGTTGTTTATTGAAATATCGTTTTAGTATAATATTTAAGACATTCTAAGGATCACAATAGTGCAAAATAGTCTCAGGGTGTCTCTCCTTAAATGAGCAATCGTTATTGTATATTGTTTATTCTTCACTATAATACTGGATCCTTGGCAGAGACGCGTTTGGCACAGTCGGGACCCTAGACGCGAAAGGTTTGCCGAGATGCAAAATCAGTCAGTCAAATGTAGGTCTCACGATTTGTAAAAAAATTAGTGATAAATTGCATCTAGGCCTAGAATCTTCGCTCCACCGCCATTGGAGTAATGTCAGCTCTTGCTCCCGTTGTGATCGCCTCCATTTTCCGTCTATGGCGGCCATTTTATGCATCTTTGTTTACTCGTCAAACTATGTCATTTTTTTAAAACTCAAATAGTTTGTTTTATGCACTTAATTATTTTTCGTTTTTATTTTATTTTTACAAAAGAAAGATTCGAATCTACAATTGTAACATTTTTTAACAAAATCCAATTCTAAATAAAAGTGAAACGGTCACGGTCATCACCGTCATCTCGAACCACATCAAATTTCACGTTTTTCTCGACAGTAATCTCAGTATATGTCTATTTATTCATTCATTTTACCTGCTTTCAACAATAACCAACTGTCAGAGCTAACAATCGTTTGCTCTCATGTAAAGCCGTTCATAAAATATTATCGGATTAAGAATGTAATTTAATCGCAATTACAATCACAGCGTTTTAATGTCAATTTAACAACGCTTAAATTAAGTTGTCTACAGGATGTTTCTGCAATCTGCTTAGTACTTCAAACGATGTACAATGACTTAAGTTATAAAATAAAAAGTAAGACTTAAGTTATTAATATGCAATAGTAATCAGCATTATACCGCATGCATATCGCAGAAAAAATTGTGCAAGGCGCTTTGGCATTGACATTAAAAACCATCGGCACACAGCCAGCCGTCAAACGTGTACATCTAATGTACAAGAGGACGCCGACGTGCGAGGTAAATGTCTCTTGTTTGTTGTAAGTTGCAATTGTAATGTATCTCCATGCAGCTTTAATGCGAAAGCAACTCACACAAATCTTGTTAATTGTAAGCAACGCAAATATGTTTTGTGTAATTGCTCTCTTGCTGAGTGTAAAGTACACCTATCAAGTGTTTGTCTTGCGTATACAATTGTACATCATAATGCCATCTTGATGTCTTTTAAGTTTTAATATAATAATAATATTAGCTACTGGTATAAAGAAGAATAAGAAGAAGAAGCAAGAAAAAGCATAAGAAGGAAAATGATGTGCAAAGCGGAACGCTTCTTTTGGGAAAAAAAAACGCAAACAATAATGTAATTAGTCGTTGGTGTTGTTATTGTTATATCTTTTGGTTGTGTAATGATATGTCTTTTGGGAATGTATTACGAAAATAATCACCTTATGCACTGAAGTGAGATTAATGCTTTTATGCTCATAAAACTTAAATTTGTGGAAATTTTTAAATTTCATCAATAACATGTAATATAATTGCAGATTTTTACTAAATTGGAATTTTATTTCAAGTAAGCCTTACAACTAGAAATCACCAAATAGAAAACGAAACTTTGTGACTGAAAAAAATAAAAGCAAGTCATACCTAAGATATAAAATTAAAGAAAAGGAAAAGACAAATAATTAACTTGTCAGTTCAACAATTTTAGCTCAATTTATTCATTTGAATGTAGCATATTAAAATTATTTTTATTCAATCATCAAATCACTAAAAAAACTCAAATTATTACATTATTACTTATTCAGAATGCAGTTACTCAATATTTACAAATTTAGTTGAATTGTCCCAATTTGAAAACTCCAATATGACTCATCGTGCATCAATGCATAATTCACAAGAAGCAATTAAATGAGTAATTAATTATCGATGAATTTCCCCATTAAGTACCCACACATTATGCTTCAAGTATATTTAATAAAAAAGCGCATCATAAACATTTGCTCGTATTTGTAGTCACAATCCATAATTTTAATTTCATCAATTTTATAACAAGACATAAGTATAGTATTAACAAACATGCTTTTATACCCCGAAAGCACCAATTTTCTGAATTACTAAACTCGTTGTCTCATTACATGCAATTAATCATTAAGTGCAGTAGATATTCCGAAGGTAATTATACCAACAGCTTCTGTTTAAAACTCGCCACTGACTCAATATCAACTTTGTGACGAAGGTCATCATGTTGCTCTTGTTTTCATTCTTGTGCTGTCAATTAAAATCGATATCAAGTGCGTTCAAGAGCGCACGAGTACTTGACCACGCACCTAATAATTACACGCTGAACAATTTTAAATTTTACATTGAAGATTTACCATCAATGCAAGGCGGAATTCATAAATGATTTCAACAGAATTGCATTATGACGACATTATTGTTATAACTGAATGTAGTAAGTTACTAACTAACTTGGGTAAAAGTTACAAGTTTAAAATCATTGTAGGTATATGCAGTGGCGGATTTGTGCATAGGCCCAGGTGTACGCCTCTCAAGCCAGTGAGCTTCAAATTCCGAAAATGACTACGAATGTCCCTCGAGCTACGAATAAGGCCCCGTCACGAGAAGCCTCAAACTGTTAGTGAGCCTAGAGCCCCTTTGTCTCTAAATCCCCCGCTGGGTACATGCTTAAACCTAATACCTTTACATACTTACTTTCTTTTCATACATAATTCGATTTCCATGCGCTTAGCTTATTTGAATGCACTGTGAAATGCAGGAAAGATAAAATAAAGCGTTAGATTACTTCGTGTCTAATTTGCCTTTTTAATACACATTCTCTGCATGTCTCCTTTTAATACCAAGCATTTCACTCAGTCTTCGTCTGCTTATTGAAAAATCATTGACAGAGAAAGACGAAAACACTTCCCAGAAAATGTTTGGTGTTGGATTTGTACGTGCAACGCTTTACAAAACACTTGAAGTCGAAGGCATTTAACTAAAGTGGAGAATAAGTGAATGAATCATCGATAAACAATCCTTTTACAGGTCTGTTGTCTGCCTCACCTTCTTATTGACGCCATGGGTTTACCAACCATGTAAGAACAATTTGGCAAGCGCCGAGCGGTCACCACCATTTAGTTGAATAATAAATTTTGATCGAGCGTAACATCGATCTCAACCTAAACAAACAATGATTGCGGCCTAGTTTTGTCTCGTTGTGTTCTGATTCATTCTAGAGGTTTTACTTTTGCTTTTGATTGAATATATTTTCAATATTTTAAATCAGTACAAAACTATTTAATCGCTTTCTTATTCACGAGAATATCGGATATATTGTATGCAACCCATTATACGTATACGATTTTCTCCTAGATTTTTCATTTAGAATAATACTGATAATAGCGGAAATAGCACGTATAACACAGTTATCTTGCGATTAAAATGTTATAAATAAAATTTTGCTTAATTTGAGAACAAGAAAATTGCAACAGGATTAATCTGAAAATAATAAATTACTTATATTTATGTAAAAACAATATATGTAATGTTTTATAATGAATACAATTTTATACATGAGGTCTCCAATCTCTAATAAATACTATTAAAACTCAATTCAATACACTAAATTTCCCAAACAGTCGTATGTCACATCAGCAAGCGCGCATTTAGTCGTGTTCATAATAAAATCCACGCAGCCACATGACTTTCTATCATTTGCATACGAGATCCCTTCACTTTCGTATGTTTTCGTGCGCGGCCAATGTAATATAAAGACGTCAAACCATCCTAGAACCAAAAGACAACTTGTTTTGGTCCGCTGGAATTCTTCGTGATACAATCGTAACGCAAGATGAACAGGATCTGCCTTGTCGAAAATGATATAACGCTTAGAGATTTAAATTTAAGGATTATGAGCTTGATGATCATCGCAACTTGCTTGCAGTTGCACTTTAAAAATAATGAGATGCGTGGGTTGAAATTGAATTTAGAGAAGAAGAGAGTTAGATGTTATTTGTATTTTTTATATTATTTATTTGTTTTTACTGTTAACAATTTTTTATTTCAATTCAATTTAATTTAGTAGAAGAAGTTTTTATTATAATAAGCAGTAGCGTAACTAGATTTTTTAAAATCTCGTAAGCAAATTCTTACTATCAGTATTTATATGTTGCTTTTCTCTAGTTACGCCACTGATAGTAAATAATTAATAATTGATTTTTATTTCAGCAGATTAAAATTAAATTATATTTTTTTAATTCTAAAACAAATCAATTATTAAAAATATGTTTGATTTTTGGGTTAGAAACAAGATTTTGTTGCATAGAAAAAGCGATAGATTTTTCTTCTATAAAATGTAATTGCCAGCTCATGTTACAGTTGATCTTCTACTATAAGCCAAAATATTGTTCATTTTAAAAAGCTAGCTTAGTATAATAGTAAAAGTTTTGATTATAACACTTTAGCCACAACGTAATATATAATTTAAGTGGTATTATTGTTTACTATGTCAATAATGTAATATTTGCAATAGTTTCATGCACCGTGAAGCGATTTACATTTTAGCATATTTTATTTGCATAATAAATTAAGGAATCAGCATTTTTTGTTTCTGAATTTAGAATTGGTATTTCAATTTTTGCTTCTTACGAAACAATATAAAATTAGGTGATTATAATGTATTAGCATTATTTGTATACTCATTAGGTAATGAATTCAAAATAACTGCATATTCAGCATGAGATGAGCATCTAATTGCTGGGTTTTAAGGATTATATTTAAAACCCATTACTATTTATGAATATAAGAAATATTTCAATAGTTATATAGAATATGTAAACTATAACTAATTATAACTGATGTTATAATAACTGATGTTATCAGCCACTTTCCGTGACCGTTGCACCGGGTGGAAAGACCCTATGTTTTCCCAACTTCCATGTTTGGTGGTCCATCAAGATGTCCTCCGATTGGTTCTATGACTAGAACTAATCAGTTGATTCGGTTGATAATTGAGACGTGTTTGACATTCCAAACAATAATTTAAGCAAAAAAATAACTAATTTAAAAAAAATGCGGATTACTCTTTAAATACTGATTGACTATAGTCAAATCTAGTCAGAATAATTTTTTTCCTAATTACAAAGCAATGCTGATTGATTGTTATTAGAGTGTGCCTCAGAGATACCGCAATTAGACCACGTCTAATAAGCTTATTCTATGATCAGAATGTCAATTTTGTGACATGTATGATAGTATTACACCCATATCTAATAAACCAAGCTTTTCTCTAAGGCTTATAAGCGAATCCAACCCGTGACTATCGTGTCAACAATAGATGTGTTAACCCAATCGGCCACTAAGCCAAAGCAATGCTGCATTAGACAGCATTCAAGAAGAATAGGTTCAATGGCATTTTATACGAGTACTGAAATGATATTCATTGTAGTACTGTTCGCAGTGTTACAGGGTAGCCATTCTCAGGTAAATGCCATAGATAATATTTTTTTTTGCTTCTCTTGTAAATATAATAACTTAATATTTATAAGCTATTTATGGATTAAGAAACAATATAATTGACGAAACTAAACAATTACGTATACGAACCAACATATTTATTTATTTATAGAGTAATTAAACATTTACTCAAAGCATTACCAAACCACCAATATTCCTAATTAAATTACTAAGATTATACCACACTTACATAACAACAAAATACAGATTATGGAACATGAAATACCGCACATTATCTAAGCTAAACATTGTTTAAATATATAACATGGTTAACTATTGTCTAACTACACAATCCTCATAAATTTTATACGAGACGAGAATGTAGTAGCCGCATATTTTGCATTTTAAATCGATTGGAATTGCGCTGGAAAAAAAGGAGCAGAAAAAATAGGAACACATAACGCAGCAAAGTCGACGACCTTGCCTTCAGCTCTGGGTGAAATTATTCTCTATTTCAGATCACATTTCTTGATTGAATATTGCATGCATAGAATGCTAGCTAGTTTAATTCTTATGGCAACTCTTTGCATTGTCAATTATGAAAAATATACACAACTTAATTTTTTTAGTTTATCAAAAAATTATATTATACATCTTACAAAAATTAAAATTAGTTCTATAAAGACTAATAACTAATTTTACATTGCATGTATTTTTAATGCTAAATTATATATCGTTTTTTTCTCTTCAATTTGTTAATTTGATCCTGGTTGTCTAGAAGCAGCAATACTTCCGTATTATGATGACGGTGCAGTCGCAGTTCATGCTTTCCTGGATACTTCTGCATTTTCTCTTTCACCGTGAGTACTCTAAGATCTCGATTAATATCCGAGATGCGAATGTACCAAGGGTCATTAACAATATTTCGCAAGACTTTGTTTTGAAATGTCTGAATGATTTTGATAATGCTGTCGTTAGCTCAGCAAGTTTGTCCATTGCCAGTTGTTATCATCTCATTCTCAACACAAAAAATGTCGCTTGTATAAATCAGATATATAGTAGATCCTAATATACTTTCTTGAGGTACACCTGTTTTTATTTCTCATAAATCAGAGTACTGATCGTTTTGCTTAACTCGGAATATACTATCCGAGATACAAGATGTTAGCCATTCTGCACATTGTTTTGAAAGTAGCTTATGCATCATAATTATTAAACCTTTGTGCCAGACTTTTTCAAAGGCTAACACAACATCTAAAACGATAGTAGAACATGCGTGCTTTCCTTCTAAATATTTTTCTATGGTATTGGTAATACATTGAACTTGAATAATTGTGAAATGCTTTCATCTAAAACCAAACTGGTAATCAGGTATGCAGGGGCATAGCAAGAAGTGGGCAAGAAAGGCTATTATGCCCCGAGCGGGACTTGCAGAAAGGCGCCAAACTTTTTGAAAAAAATTCTGTGTGATATGTTTGTCTTTTAAAAAAAGTTATAACTTTTCGAATATTTTAGAAAATACCGGGAGTAAACAAATTGGCCTATATAACTTTACCTCCGAGAGTGGCTTTCCAGGCTTTGGTAACATTATTACCTCTGCTACTTTTCAGCAGAAAAACATGTCTTAATCTAAATACCTTCTTGTTGGATACTTAAAAATATTGTCAGTTATCAGATCATATCCTGGAGATGTCTTTACTGACATCTTTTCAATTTCTGTTTCAATTTCTTTAGGAGTTACTGGCTTGATACTACCTATTTTAGAGATTTGTGAATGAATTTTGTCCTGACCAGAATTTTTACTAAACATGTTTTCTAGTCATGTCTTGTGAAATAGTAACTAAATTTTTGAGACAAGTTTGTCTAATTTAATTTCGCAATTAAAATATTTAAAATCCTTGATCAAATTGACCAAATATGATTGATGTTTGTAAACAGACCCTTGAAATGCTTACATATTAATTTTCTAATACTTAAACTTGATTAGTATATGCCTACATTGCGAGATATATTAAAAAAATCTTTGATTGGTGTTATTTATGATTGGTATTGATCTAGTTTACTTAATTCAGCTGTCATTTTAACCAAATAACATTTGTCGTGGTCTAAAATTGAAATTTAATTATCTCCAATAACACAGTTTTAAGAAACTTATGTAAATTAATGCCAATACTTAAGAAATAATTTCAAACTTAATACTTTCCTGAAACATAAATAAATGCTATGAACGATTCTTGACTTTGACAATCTCTTATACTCAGCTGACGTACCTAATACATTAAACTATAAGAAATCTAAGCAATTATTGTCTATAATATTTTATGAATGTATCTCTAGATATATCTATATTAAATAGGAAGTGTTTCACAATCAATCTATATCAAGGCTTAATATCTCATCAACATACAAAAGCTATTCCAAGACCAGTAGCTCAACTCAAAAATAGTTTTGAATAAACTGCATCAAGGAATTTCCGCCATTCAATATCGTTCTCATACCGTTCGTCAACTGTAATTAATATATAATTAGCAAGTAACATTAGCGTCAATTATTACACATTCTAGAATTACCATATTTAAAATCGATGAATAAACGAATCGACCAGTAAAACAGTGCTAGCTAGGTATATGTTTCGATTAGCATATGGGAACGCAAAGGCCAAGAATGTAATTGTAAGAGCGTAGAGTTTGGAAGTTAATGTATCGATAATGAACATGCTCCAACAACATGAAAATGGCGCACCCCGAAACGCTCAAACGGTGACAACATAAGGTGTCGCATTTATTTATGTATTTATTTATTTATACAGCGATGATTCGATGATTACGGATGTGCTGCGCCGCACGCGGTCAGAGAAAGTCTTCGAATTATAGCGAAAGTGATCATTTTTCGATTGAACCATCGAGAATGCAATTGAGATGAAGCATCCTCAATATTTCATAAATATCCTGTTTATATCTAACATCAATGAAAGAAAAAAAAAGCTACCATCAAATATATTAACCTAACCTATTGATAACCTAATCTAACCTAACCAAACTTAACTTAACCTCACATATTAATTAATCCCTAAAAGTTAAATGAAATTGACAACATATTAAGGAAAATAGCAGAAACAAAAAATAATGTAAAAAAATTGTTTTATAATTTTGTATATTTACAAAAAATTAACACAATTAATCTTACAATTACATTAATAATCAAATCATAAATCATTCCAGATTTCCAGATTTCTTTACATCAAGGCGGTATGCATCGGCCGTAGAATAAATACATTCGTCCCATTCCATCTCATCTTTCTTTTCATTATTTCTTTATTTAAATTTGATGATAATAAAAGTTTGTCAAGTAAGTTGTTGTCGACTTTTTGGCACTCTAACGATGTCACATAAAATTCGAAAGTAGTATACTAGATTAACTCTTCAATTATTTCCCGAATTAATTCCTTCCGGAAAACCTTCTAGCTGCCCTCGCGGGTGCAGGCGTCGCGGCATTCTCTTCCGGATGGTTCTGGGGTTCAGCCTTGGTATGATTGAAACGTTTGCGACCATTATTCACACGATTCTTGTTCGGCGCTGGCGTCGCTTCCACTCCGCCTTCTTCATCTTTCTCAACAGCTTTTGGCGCTGCTTTGTCTATAATTAAATTAGACATATGATTTAATTAGAACATAAACGAACATGCTAGAAATACATGATTTATTGATATACTAACGATGAGCTGCTTGCTCCCTGCGTCGTTTCAAAGCCGCTAGCAAATCGTCATTGCTGCGGAAGGGTCGGACACCTCCAGCCTTGAACTTCTTCGGTACTTCGGTAGTCTGCACCGCTGGTTGTTCTTGCTCTTCGTCGAGTGGCTCCTCTTCAATTTCACTTTCCTCCACCTGCAATAATCGAAATCAACGATGAGCAATAAATTCAGCTTTTGGTTCCGCATCGCGACCTACAAAGATGTCATCGATTTCGTCGAGATTATTTCACTCGTAATAATGCGAAAAGGCAAAATAAAATAAATGCTGACTATACCAGTTTAAGCTTTTATATGGATTATAATAAGTGAGAGTTATTTATGCATAATGTGATTCAAGAAGTGAGAACCGAGAAGTGCAAGGACGTTCATTTACATAAATAACTAAATGTGGAATTTCTTTCTTGACTTAGAATTTTATTTTAATGACGCACTAGGTATCTGGTTGATATTGTTACTAATAAGATAAACAAAGATGAATGAGAATATCAAATTGAATTTTTATGAATTATTACCTTTGCAGGAGCTAGTGTTGTGGTGCTAGTAGTTTTACCATTTGACCTTCCCGCCAGCGGGTTGCGCCTGTTTTTCAGTGGATTTGGACGCGTTGGTTTTGGTGGTGGAGGCGCTGGTTCATCATCATACTCGACATATTCTTCTTCAGCAGGCCGAGCGCTACAGACAGCAATCAAGCATGCCAAGCCAATGATGCATCTACAACAATT
Source organism: Lissagria laeviuscula (assembly GCA_030264695.1). Taxonomy (NCBI): domain Eukaryota; kingdom Metazoa; phylum Arthropoda; class Insecta; order Coleoptera; family Staphylinidae; genus Lissagria; species Lissagria laeviuscula. The sequence continues at coordinate 11,426 of JARJDU010041679.1, forward strand.
ATTTATATTATTAGTAAATACTAATTACATTACTTCAACTCTTTTGCATAATAAAATCGCAGTCTTAACAACCAATGTAGTTTTAATCATTGACAAACTTTTGTGTAGCTAATAAATCGGCAAA
>JARJDU010041691.1:0-52813 GCA_030264695.1 Lissagria laeviuscula
TGCCCCACACCCAGCGCAACGGTAAAACTTGTTTTGCAGATTGTGCTGGGCTGTATTCGTATTGCTCCAAGCCACATTTGCACACTAGCTGTCTAGCTTCCACCAAAAAACGGTTTGCAATATTGATTGGTTGATTACTACAATTGATTAAATCTAATAGATACCTAAATGTAGTAATTACCCGTCATACGGCTTTGGGTGGCTATCGCTTGAGCTAGTGTGCAAAGCTATACCAGAGCTTGCTGCTAGCCAATCAGCGTCGGCATCGCCGCTCGTCGCCCCGCACAACCCGCAAAACAAGCTTTACCGTTGCGCTAGATTTAGGGCCGCCTCGAAGTAGAGGTAGGTCATGAATACATTTTTGTTTTCTAAATACTTATAAAACGAATACATTTATTTACTGAATACTTTTATTTTAACGAGATACCAAGGCGTGGAAATCACTTTTGTGCTAAATCTGACCAAACTTGCCGCCCGCTCAAAACGTCCAAATGCAGCAGGAGCTCATTAGCTCACTCATAAATCTAATTTTGGTTTAGGAGCGCATTTGTAACCTATATTATATTGTAGGTTCCTACGTTGGTCGCTAACATCGAGTCTATATCAAAAATATATTTAAAAAAATATTAAATTAAATTATTAAAATTATTTATTGTAGAATTGCAACCACTCAATCTCATGTTATGAATATTGCTTTACGCGCTTGTTTTCTCTGCCAATGAAGGGTGCCGATGTAAAAGAAGAAGAAAGCCGGTTTCCTTTCAATCCTGGTTCTGTTTCCTGCAAAGCAATGCAAACGTCTTGAGTTCAACGACAAGGCAGAAAAATACGGATCATAAACACACTATGAATACTTTTAGTTTCCGATACTTTTCTTAAGTATTTGAGACGGTATTTGATTTTTTTTTTCTAAAGTAACAAAACTCCTGCCTTTTAGGAAAGAAAGTTAGTTCGTCACTACAATAGGATGGATAAGAAAATGATATTACTTCCTAGGATTTGCATTTATTTGCACCTTAAAATAATTTAAGAAAACATTATTTTGAATTAGTAATATTAGTGAATTATTACAATTTTTTATTTATATATCTTCTCAAAAAAAAAATAGGAGTGTGTCTAGTGGAATAAGTCAAGTTAATAATAATAATATTTACTAATTAGTTCTAGATTCATATTTCTTCTTTAACTACCAGTTTGTCTACTGTATGAGCGCGCATAATAATTAATTAAGTTGTTACACTGCTAGCATTATGATTAGCAGTAAGTAATAACAACAAAAAAATTCATTTGCATTTGAAATTATTTGTTTGCAATGTAGGTTTTGCATAAACGTTTCACATGTTCGTTTTGCAAATAAAGTGTTGGTCGTTGTCTTTTGTTATTTTTTGTTCCGGCGTGAGCATGCGATAACTTCGTCTCTGTTATACATAATACTTTGCTTAAGAAGTACACAAGTCTTGCGTATGGGCACGTGATTTAAGTCGTCTTCTTTTTTGTTGCCGAAGACAACCAACAGCTTGAAGCGAATAAATAACTGCTGACAAAATTTATTTGCATGCCATTTGTTTATTGATTTAGCTTGAAAGTGTTTTTTGTTTGTTTTATTTATTTGAAACATGTTAAAGTTTGATTAGATGATACTATTACCATTTTATTTTAGAGTTTAGAATAAGTCTTGTCCCAATTTGTATAAACGGATTTCATAGAAATTTATTTGATTGTTTTTATAAATAATGCTCATAAATTTTCATATCTGGATTTTCCTGAATAATAATAATTCATAGTTTAATTTCACTCTTCTTTTCTATTGCTTTCGTGCAGTGTTTCTCTTCTTTTAATTTCTTCATCTCTTTTACTCTTTTATTTCATTTGTCACCTCTTCTCCATAAACAATAAAAAGCAATTAACCAAAATTATGTGCTTTATTTGCTAATACACAATCTTCGCCAAGAAAATAAATTACAAACATGCAATCAACATATAAAACGACTTGAAGTTAGAAGCATTATTAAAATTGAAATAAAACGAAAGTGAAACGACTAAAAAAAAGAAACGAAACTTAAGAAAAGATAGTTCGTATAAGTATTCTTGTTTCAGTCATTTATCTCGACCATAGACAATAAGCATGTGGGCATGCTTTTATTAATTATAATTAGATTCAAATTTATATAAGTAATCCTTAGCAGAAATAGAAATTCTCTGCCTGCCTAAGCCATTAATAAGAAATCAAATTAAACCGTAACATATAAGTTATAGCGAATATATCGATCTGCAAGCCCGATTTTTTGATTTTTTTCGGTCGGTGGCCATTTTGAAGTTGAAGTTATTTATTTCGGAGTGAATTAATCATGAGTATGAGTTTGTAAAACGTGTCGCGATCTGCTATGATTCTTAACACACTTGTTTTCTGTTAAACGAGTGAATTTCTATAAGATAAAACAGTGGGTCCGCTTATATTTTGCCATTTGCAGCATGTTGTCCATTAACTTAATTGATAGTTAAAAGTATTTTATGAATAGTCACAGTTTATGCATAGAATTAAAATTGTTTGAGAAAATAAATAGTATGTTTAGATAGTTTACGAATTTGTTATCAATGAAAATGTTCTTTAGTGGTTGGTAGGTAAATATAAATAAGAATTACGAGACTTTTGAAGTTTATTTTGCTCAAACGAAAAAAGAAGAAAATTTGTTTGGAATTACATAACGATGTATCACATTTGAAAGGTACATTTTCAAGAGCGTACCTATGATTTCAGCTAGAGGTAGCGGGTTCAGAAACTGTTACAGACACACCTCAGGTGTAATCAGTGGCGTGTATGCTTTGAATGGCTAAACGTGGCATAAAAGTATAAATTGATACATCTCTTCACCCATATTGCATTGTTTTCGTTTTTTGTGCAGCAAAACAATGAATTAAATTATTGCAATCTATTTTATTCGTTATATCGGTCTCAATATAGAATACAACCTTTCATGTCCAATTGAATTTCTTAAATAGTTTTTTACCTGTTTAAGGACCTAAAAGTATCTCTCTTTTAGCAACTTAAACAGGGCGGCACTTACGATCGGTACGCCCTGGGAACTTTCTATTTACCTTCATTGTCACTCTTTAAGTTGTCTATTACCATTGCATACTTTTCATTTGTTAGCAGCGCGCTATTTAATTTGAGATCATTTTCTAAAATTTATCTTTCATTTTTCTTTTATTATTTGCATCAATTGCTTATGATTTTTCGTTATCGTTGTCGTCGCTTAATCGTTTCTGGAAACATCGGTAAAAAGTGAGGTAAAAAGTTAACGCAATGATCGATGATTGATAATTCAGAGGTTACGAAGAAGAAGTATATCCCTTTCTCGACATTCATCATTCAGGTAGTTCATTATTACACACTTTATTGAGCAGTGCGTGGCGCTGTGGTAAGCACATCTGTGTTTACGTAGTCTTTGCACGCCTCTTGCATTTCCCATTTTCTGAATAAGAAAAAGGGTTGGGCGATAGACTTGCAAGCTATCCCTGTAATATGCAAATATATGCTGCAAGGCTAGCAAGACTAGTCGGTCAGGAGGTGATAAAACTGGTAAAGCTGGATGTTTGTACAATGGACTCAATCTACGTGGCCTAAGTGCAGTGACCGTGGTCACACTCCTATCTGACATACATATACTTTATGCAACGGGCAGCTGATATTACATGTAATAATTAGATTATTATTATATACTTTAACGGCAAAAAATAGGTATTTTATGGAATAACTAGGCATAATAACGAATTTTCGTTTTAGTGGTAACATACGTATTAAATATTAATTTCGACTCAATTGATAACAAACAACATTAAATTAATTAACGATAAATGCTTGTCTGCTAAATATACTTCTTCATTCCGTTTTTTGTCAAATTTGCTGCTTTTGACTGTGAAGTTGTAGAAATTTTATTTTAGGGAACAGTAAGGAAGATAGGTAAGGAAGATTGACTAACTGTCAGTATCAGTAACCTGTGTTTGTTTCAATGATTTTTTGTTCGGGAGATAAGAATGCAGTTTTTTTTTCAAAATAAAATATTTTTCAAAATAAAATATTTTACAAAATAAACTTTTTTAGGCTGGCAATTTTGTCAGCATTTGTCTTTCTTGCCTAGTGGATAACGTGACACTAGATGTAAATTCGTTTATATGTATTTTGTAATAAAATTACATTGCAAAAAATTTGAACTGAAAATTGATTCATTCACACTTAAATTCAATTATGTCTTTTATTATAGCTCTAATTTTTCATGTTGCATAAAATTAAATGTGGTAGTGTATACACACAATGTTTTGCTTCACAATTAGTTACTGAACTTCATCTTGTTTTGTGCCTTCATTTCTGATTCTTTGATTTGATGGCTTTGACTATTGCATTCTGGCAGAAAAGATATGTTCGTAATAACATGGTAAATTAGCGACAATTCTTCAAAATCAAGATAAAAGAATTAAGAATCTCTAAATCTAGAGAAATTCACACCTAAATATTGTCTCGAATAATCCCAATTAAGCGGAATCGACTGTATATACCTGAACGCGAGTAATAACATCGAGGCGTTGTTCTAATTCTAAGATTATAGTGGCACTCATTTATTCCCTCAATTTGTGAATGCCAGCCATTTAAGAGACGTCGTTTAACTGCCAAATGTTGGTCAAGTTTAAGCAAACAACTGTTTTATAAACCGAATATTTTCTTTCGTAAAGCATAGGTTATTCCAATTGATTCTGATAAAAACCAGTCTGTTCAAACTATTGCTGCCCAGTATAGCGAGTGCTCCAATTGAAAATAATGATTCAATTCACAAGGGTTTTTCATTTCAATTGAAGCTAAAAGGAATCGAGGCAGGATAATGTACATGAATTTCTAAAAAGTACATAAATACATTATTATATACAAAGATGGTATTGCTATATCTCAGGTTATATTTATTATTGATAGAACCCTCATTATATACTTTTGCAAATTAAAATTGCTTACGAAATGCAATTTTAATAAAAACCCAATCTTATGTTAAGTGCCTAAATACCAATCATTTCATATTTACATTTAAGTACATATCTACATTTAAACTATTGATTACAGCACTTTCAGTGAGTATCACCTTTGCATAGAAACTTTGGATTTTATCCTTCCAAGTTGTAGCTAGTTACTATTTTACATGGTATAATTTTATATGCGTCTGCAGTTAGTTTGATCTTGTCTGACATTGAAAGTCATTGCGAGTAGCAAACGCCAACAAAATGGATGTATGTATATATTCGCTTTGCTATATCTTAGCCAGAACAATTCATTTAAACTTTCATTTTTTGGTGAAAATATTCTTTGTTCTCAATTATTGTACTGATCATCGATCACCCGCATAATACGTTTTTGACTAACAGGTAATTTGTAGAAGAGAAACTATTTGATATTAATATAAAAGCTTCGAAATTACTTGAAGTAATTGGTTTATTGATAAAAATGTTTTTCATGTAAATGACAAAATATTATTCAAACAACAATATTAAAGATAATATTTTTTAGAGCATTTATTAAAACAAAATAACAGAGTTTACTTTTTTGAGATACATTTTTATAGATTATTATAACATATTATACGGATGGAGACGGTGAGGATTTGAATATGGGCGGAGGGGACAAGCCACTTCGAGTTCCAAATGGGCAGCCCGGCGTATTTTGATCTGTGATAGATTTATGGTAATTAACGAAATTAAATTCCAAGAGAAGGTAGGGTGCCGGGAGAAAACTTAGCCTCTCGTTGCAACTTTTCTTTAACTGGATAGAGGTATAGATGGTCACAGATCCAAAGATATTTCTATGGCCGCCATAGACCGAAATGGGCGAATACAACGTTGTCATTTGCTGGAGTTACCTAAATAGTGCATGTGGTTAACATTAAGGACCCAAATGGTTCAAGTTCTTAATAACTACCTGTCTTCAAGTGTATTTTTGACAATTTATTTTTTGTTTGTAAAGCAGTTTTTTACTAAAAACGTCTCATTATTATTATCAATTATTCCTAAATGTAAAAATGCTCGGTAAGATTTATTTGTGGCAATAAAATGAGTAATAATTGACACGAACTATTAATATATGTTGAGGTTTTATCAAGTCCAGTAGTTTGACTATTTTATAAAACTCTTGACTTGACTTGAGTTCACAACTAACAAACTTGACTTAACTTGCTTTTGTATCTTTTTTAAGCAACAATAAACACTGATGAAGCTAGCAATTTATTTCCAGCCATTTATTTGCTCCAGAAGAGCTGACATTAGAACTAAATCGTCAAAAGTTTAACATCTTGTAAATTTCGCAGACACACTATAATAAATGCTACTACACGAGGGATATTAATTTGGTTGAAATCATATTTACGTATTTAGTTTGAGCTTTATTTAAGTTTGCGCAAGCCCCTCTATAATAAGCTACAGCGTTTGCCCTAATGGAAATCTGTCATTCTATCCTATTTGATTGAAATTGCTATTAAACAGAAAATCTCCTGTGTTAATTTGGTTAGGTTAGCGACAATGCGTCCATGTCCAATTTGCTGTTCAATTAAGACTTTAATTCGTATCAGTAATTGTAAACTGAATGGTAATATGCTATAAGAAAAAAGTTTTTAATGCAGCTTCCGAATAATAGTTTGTTATGATGGGTATGTCAACGCAGAACGGCACGTTCGCGCAGCTCCTGCTTTCGGCCCAGCTGCATTTGTTCGGCTGGAGCTAAACAAGGGGACTCAATGTGTATTCAGATGCAAATGAGGTGCAAAAGTTATACACCTTTTTTAATAACTTTTGCATTATTATCAAGAACCTCATATTTAGTTAGTATATTAAAGTACAAATAAAATGATATAAAATTCGATGATCGTTAAACCTACAGCATTTTATCATACAATTTACAATTACTGATAGGAATACGAAAACGGTCAGCTGGTCAGCGAGAACCAATTCCACGTGTGTAAAAAGGGGAGAAATAAATGCATTGGCAAAACTATTCATTTCTTCATTTTTACCAAGTAGCTTGATAAATAAAAGCTTGATATGCGAAATACGCTGATTTTTATTTATCTTTTATTCAAACATTATTAATTTTAACTTGTGTCTAGTTTCATTGATTCAATGCTTAAATCCCTGCATTTGCATTTAGATGCACTAAATCTCTACAGCTTATTATTTATATTTGATTGGTAAATTATTGCATGTTGTGCCTATTTTATTCAATAAATAAATAAATAATTTAAAATTTACGTCCAAATACATTATCAAATTTTTCTGTAATTTTGAAACATTGATGTGGCGAGTGCTGCACCCAGGGACAAAGGTCCCTTTTTTTCCTATCAGTGTATGTATGGCATGTTCTGCCATTCACATATGCCTGCCACGTGTTGCTTTTAATGTGGACAGAAACATTACCATTATTACCTTCGATAAAGCATCAGACTTTTCTATATTTTCAAAAATCGTTAAACTTACCTAAATTATTCATTATATTTGACATGGGAAATAGCAAATAAATTGTATTTTTACATAATTAGTCCGACATGTAACCTCATGATAAAAAGACGTTTAATATTTTTTATAAGAAGAGCTGTCCAAGACGATATCAAAGCCGGCTTGTGTGTCCTCCAGTCGCCATCTTTTTTAGCTGTTGTCTAGGATACGGCCCGGGGAATGAGGAGAATAAATTATGCCCTTTTGTTGTTTCTCCTTATTTCACTGTCCGTATCCTAGACAACAGTCAAAAAAGATCTCGACTGGTGGACACACAAATCTGTCTTGACAGCGTCTTGGACAGCTCTATTTCTTTTATTGGCATTAGTGTACCACCAATCGGTGTTACGGAGTTCTTTGCGTACCTTCTTATTTTCTTCAGCATCTCCAAGTTACGTTCCTTCATTAGCAACGGTTTTCGTGAAGCGCTTGTTTTAATTGTGATAAATTAATATAAATAAATTAAATGATCATAAATTCTGATTGATGGGATGAAATATTGGGTGTGCTATACGTGCGGAATGCGTCCACTTATATTCCGCACTTATAACACAAACTACTATTATGTTTCATTTCTTTAAAATTACTATGGATTACCTTACTTTTATTACCATTATTGCTTTAAAATAACAAAAACAATCAAATATTTATAAACAGTTTTTGTTTTGTTTATACACTTTTTATAATTTCATAATTAACCACATTGTTAAATATGTTGATCAATAATTCAATTTCTATAAAGTATATACGAATATTATGAGCAATTCTACATTAATTTAAAATATAATATACGTGCATTAATAAAATAATTAGTAATTATAATTAGTACTATAAATATAATTGTAAAAGCACTAATATAAAATCAACATTTTTGTGATGATTAAACGCTAGGCGAAAGTTTGTAAATTTATTTATTCTTTTACAAGTAGCTTCGTTTAATTACTACTAACTGATCAATCAGTTTCGCCCTGATTTGTCTACGGTACGTAACAGCAATTGGCGCCTATGGTATTTTGTTTATGACATTGCTATGCAGTTTTTATTAATCCTTTTTTTACACTCGTGTAAATGTAGTTATAATATGGTAAACCGTTATACAACATTTGTCACACTTTCGACTTAATTTCTTCATTACTTTTCATTTCATTTGTTAGTAATATCTCCAATAAAGCCAAGATTGCCTATTATTTTTATTACTTCAGCAATCGCATACTTTTTTCTCGCTCTCCAAACATGTATATAAAGTATTTTGCGGTTCGCTAAATATTTTTTTGGGAATGATAAGTTGCATGCCAATGCTTTATTCCAAAATTGCAAAGACTTCCTTCTCATGACCATACTATATAAATGACATAAACAAACAGTTTTATTTCATCTTATTTATTCACTATGCCTGGATACATATTTGTAGTATGCAGTTTGTATAAATGTTAAGTAAATGATTTATCTCGGTTAAAGTTGCATCCGGTATTCTGTACGATTTCACTTGCAGTCCACAGAGCGCATTTCATGCATTCGTCCAAATCCACTTCGTTGACACCATCGCATTGCCATTCCTCTTCGGTACTCATTTCTTCATTAAGTTCATTTATTTCCGTCTGGAGCGTTGCTTGGTTTGTTGCAATTTTCCTATTCGACTTTGTTTGTCGCCGAACATCATCCACAAAGGCAGTCGATGAATGAGCCGCATTCGGAACTTTCTGCACGTTATGTAAGCCATGCCAGCATTGAAGATATTTGGTAATAAAACCGCCGGCGAAAGCGTCGCCTGCGCAATTGGTGTCCTTCACAATCGTCGTTGGCACTGGATACTTCTTCAAGGAAGCATTACGGCTTGTTAATATCACAGCGGGATGTTCACCATTAGTGATGACTAGCAATTGATTTTTGGGCTTTGTCCATTTAGCAAATGAAGTTTCTAATACCTCGTCTACCGTCTCCAATCCCGTTAATGTCTTATTCAAAAGTTTGCATAAAAACAACACTTCCTGAAAATAATAAAATCAACATATTTTAAGCTGTCATTTCCTTTTAATTAATAAAGTAAAAATTTGGAATGTCTTTATTAAATCAAAATCTTTAAAATTGGTCTGTGTAATACCTGCATATTCCCTATAAGAATTCTCGCTTTTTCCACGATTCTCTCAACGTCATTAGAATATTGTTCCAAAACAAATTCAGCTCCTAAGTTAAAAATTAAATTGTCATTATTATTCAACAAATATTCGACGCAATCAGTGGACACCCTTAAAAAGAAAGACTGCGCATAATACGCACAATTAGTCTTGTAGCATTCCCATTCTTACATCACATACAGAAAAATAAACAAACGCCTCGGCCAAGTTACATAATTCACTTGCGAAGAAGTCTTCAATCGTAAACAGACGGGAAGCAGCCATATCGGTGCATAAGGTCCTTTTGTCGTTATGAAGGAGAACGAAACAAACTGCGGTTTTCTCATCTTTTACAGCGAATCGTGTGCGGATGCCTTCTTGTCTTAACTGGTCAAGAATGCGATGACCATATTCGTCGTTTCCTATTGCACCTAAATAAGTAACATGGATAATACCTTGTCCAAGCCACTGGATTATCCTTGCCGTGTTCGTGACGCTGCCACCGATGCTTGTTGATTTTCCATTTATGTCGATGGCGGCAAGCAGCGTTTGCAAATCACCGGCGTCGTAAGCGAAATCGGCGCGTATACCATTATCAGATAGAAAATCTTGATTCACGGTAATACTGACATCAATCATCGGACTGCCCAAACAGATAATTGAAGGTTGCATTTTGTTTTCGTTAATTGCTTGATTGTTATCTTGACTGGACGTCTGAAAGTAATGCCATATATTCGATTGCAGGTTTTAATTGTAGAAATAAGCGAGAAGTTTAGAAATGCCAAGTGATTTGCATTACAAGGTAACTGTATTAATACTGTTTTATAAAAATGGTATTTGTCACCTGTTCGGAATAATTGCGCAATTTGTTTTCATTTCGTGCTTTTAAATAGGCCTTATTTTATTACAATTATTACACGTGTTCTTTGATCAACTCTATTACTTCATATTTAACTTGAGACAAATTATGCCAATTGGTAATAAGCATAAAAAAGTATTCTTTCACAATTCAAAACTCGCTATAATTAAGTCAACCTTACTGACTATATTTGTTGTCAAATCAGACTACCCTAACATATATCAAATAGGTAAGTATTATAAATTAAAGATTTTCCGATTAGAAAAATATATAACTAATGCTATGCGCACAACTATTTAGTAAATTTAATTATAAATTGTTGACCAACAGTTTTCTTTAGTATACTAAGTAATTTAAAATAGTTATTTAAGTTAGGCAACTTGTTATTCTTCGACAATATAAGTTGCATACCGTATATTAAAATAGCAACAATTTAATAGTACATATTATAGAATAACAAATAGGTATGTTTCAAGCGCAAGATCTTATATCAGAAGAAAATATTGACCGGCCCATTACACGTGAGTAAATCAATAACATATGCACCAAATTACATGAAATAATATATAATTTTGCATTGAATAAATTTAAGTAAAATATTTAAGCTAAATAAAATTTAAGGAACCAACCTGTTACATTATTTGCATTATTTCTGTTAGTAACTAAACTTTCTGTGCTGAAGAAGGTATAGAATATTATTATTAATAGTTCGAAAACGTGTCTGAAGCGATTTTATGTTATTCAGAATACATTTCATTGACATTCCCTATATATTGACGAATGTGGCATAGTCCATTTTATTACATGTACCATATCTAACCTAAAAATATTACCCGTGCGGTTCGGAAAATTTGACCTCTACTTAAGTATTTTGTACGATTTTACAAAAACAAATATGAATTGCACGCAATTCCTCACCCGTTCATCCAAGAGACTTCTACTGCGTCACTTTTCACGATGGTAAGCAAAGTTTTTCAAGAGCACGTGGTCGTGTTGATATCTACAACAAAGTACTGTTACAGCATGCCTCTATGCAGCACAGCAGAAGCCAATTCTGCTGCCCCAGCAGTACAAAATCTTATCATTCCTCCACCGTCGAATGTGGATAAGCCCGTCTCACCGAAAATAGAGAAACTAGTTACTGAAATTTCTCAGCTGAACCTTCTCGAGGTATCTGAATTGTCTGGTTTATTGAAGAGACGACTAAACCTGCCTGATGCTGCTCCTATGATGGCTGCTATGCCAGCTCAAGCAGCAGCTGAAGAAGAAGAGGAGGTAGCACCACAAAAAGTACAATCTTCATTTACAGTTAAACTCATTAAGTACGATGAGAAACAAAAAGTTCCACTGATTAAGGAGATCAAAGCATTAATGGAAGGAATGAATTTAGTGCAAGCTAAAAAGTTTGTTGAGAGTGCACCAGCTGTTGTTAAAGCAGATTTAGGCAAAGATGAGGCTGAGAAGTTAAAAGAGGTTTTATTGAAAGTTGGTGCTGAAGTTGAGATAGAATAAATCTGTATTTATGTTACCATTAATTATTTAGATAAGAGTTCAAGTCGAATGTAGTCATTTGTAATACAATAAAAAAACAAAAATCAAGTCATTTGATTTTAATGTTTGTTTAAATCCAGTTGTAAACAAAATCATTAATTATCTGTTGCAATGGATATTATTGCATAAAATTTGATGTTTGTTCTCAAAGGTCAATTATGTTTGTTTTCTTATTTCATGCATGTAAATCTTCTGATAATTTAGTTTTGTTACAGTAGTTTGAAGTCATTTTTGTTCTAAAGGTTTGAATTTTTTTTTTTTTGTTTTAAATCATGTTTGCTAATTTGCTGAGTGTTACAAGATGCAATTAACCTTGAATAGTTGCATTTTTATTCTCTTTGCTTTTAAGAAAACCTTTGGAAATGCTTTTTTTGTAACTTCGAACGTATTCACCGTTTTCTTTTAGAACTTAAATCAAACACTATTATGATGCGTAACTACTCTCATATGTAGACGACGACGACGACGATATATTAGCACGAACGGTACCAGGGCGGACCAGCGATTTCAAACAGCCCTTGCAACGATTCTTAGTGAATTTGCATAAGTTTGTATATAACTTTTTATATTTAACAAACTTTGCCTAACTTGCTTGCTGACACTACAGGTCCAGAAAAAAAAACTTTCAAACCATTCAGGAGTACACATACCTGACATAGTTATAAGAATAATGCTAGGCAATAGGTGCTTTAACGCCTTACTAAAACAATTACCATTACCCAAAAAACAGAGATAATTATTAACAAGATTCTAATACTACTTGTTATCGGCTACGGCGCAGAAGCGTAGACGATAAGCCAACAGAACGGCGACTTCTTAAGCATCTGTGGGAAAAACATTGTACGTACAATCTTTAAAGGGGCATGCAAGAACTGCAACAACTTCTACAAAACACGAGGAATCAGACATAGCTACAAGAATCAAAATTATCCAGCTCCAATGGACAGAGCACCTTGAAAGAGCTAAATGCTAAATTGCTAAATACCAATGTGCAGGGTAGAAGAAAATGAGGCAGGCCGAAGCTCAAGCCCGAGTTACGGAGGACTCCTCAAGGCTAGTTCTCCGAAACTAGAGAACAGGGCGTAACTAGGGTTGCCAGCGCCCCGGGACAAGTGAAAGTTTTTTTTTTTGTTAGTTTGCCGTCATTTTGATACACTTATTATATTTTGTATCTTGTATTGTGCTTTGTCGATCTATAAAAGTTAAAAAGTGAAAAATTGCATCGATTTAGTGCCCTCTTGGTGTTACGCCTCTGCTGGAGAAAACATGCAAAATAAGGACGTGTAAAGGAGGGTTGTAGCGCTATATATGATAAATATGCCTTCAACAGATCTAAAGTGTTCTTTGTTTAATTTATTGTTTCCGTTCGTTCACTTGTGACCTGGATTTATAAATCTCATTAAATCTGGAGATTGAAGTTCGCACATAATAAAATATGTTTGACGCTATATAAATCGACTTAAGCAGCGGGTAAACGTAGACAGCATTGTTAAATATTTAATTTGTATACTTTTTTATTTACACAAGGTCATACTGTGTCTGATGTATAATATAATTTAAATGTCTCATATTTGTATAAAGCTGAAAATTACTTGCTATCAGTCAGGTTCCAAGCGAAATCTAATCCATGAAGCAATGCCCTATGATAAGTTCTTTGACTTTTTTCTATGTGATCAGGGGCGTAACTATAGGGTGTCATGGTTGGCAAAATGCCACGGGCCCACGACCCGAGAGGCCGCGAGCTAAACTGATGAAAGAAAGGAAGCTATTTCTTTTAAGAAGAAAATCGAGAACTACGATTTTATTAGGATATTGGTTGTAAATTGCAACATTTTACAAGCGATCGATTTAGCTTCTAAAGCACTTCTGTCTTATGCCAATTTGTTGAAATATATAAAGACTATCTGACTCATTTGCCAGAGAAATTCTCCGTTTTTGATTCACATTCAGAGACGAAATAGAAAACTCTTCGTGTATTTGAGTACTAATTTGCTGATTTAATAATAATAAAGAAACATGTATGTACCGAATTAATGTTATTTGTTGCAATTCCTTTCAATACAATTAGTACTGAAAGATTATTTTTGAAACTAAAATTAATAAAAACCTATTTAAGCAACTTTATAAGACTAGACGTAACATGGCTATTCGGTCTATTAAAAATCTATAGCCCGATCATTAAACTTTGATGCCGTTATAGATACTTATGCGGAACAGAAAGCTCGGAGCGAAGAATTTTATTAATAAGTACTATATCTAAGAATAAATTGTTATTTTTTATAGATATGTTGTAATACCCATGCTTTTAAAAATCAAATTTATCAGATATTTTACTAAAATGAACACAATATTATTGTTGTAACTATTTCAATGATTTATTAAAATCAAATTACTGCGTGACGAATGGTACTGGGGCCCCATTTAATATGACACTGGTCTCAGATGATATTGTTACGCCCTGCATGTGATTAACAATTTTACTTAGCTTATACATTAGGTCTATAAATTAAGGACATATGAAATCAAATGTTCTTATATTTTTATCAAGAATTTGAGATACCTGTGTCACGTCCTTTTAGCCCAAGTCAAAATAGCTCCAACTTTTGAGGCTAGTACCAAAATAGATCAACGTTAATACAGCCAGTAACACCTTAGCCCAGCGACATTTTAGTCCGAGTATTCTCAAAATGCAAGTGCTGTAAACTCCGTCTTTTTTTGACCGTGCTGATATAAAATTCTCATTATTATCTACAAATGAAATAATCATGATTTAGGTTTATATTCACAATTAGTTTAAAACAAATTTTACTTATTGTATTTGTACAGAAAACATTTCTTTTATGAAAATGCTACGAAACTTATAAATTGAATGAAAACTACGCAGTTTATGCAACATTACACAAAATTTATTTAAAATCAAATCGCGGATTGTATTGTATTAGTATAAATTATATTAAATATGGTACCAAACGAATATGTATGAGTAATGGTAACAATCGAGAAACATGTTTTAAATGTTGATAAAACAAAAGCTAAAAATATATCATTTGTAACAAAATTGGTATCATTTTTAATGAAATTATTATAGGTTCTTTTCAACACGCTTGAACTACTAGTTCTGAGATCGTTGCGCATGCATAGTTTGATAATTATTTTCCAACGTGACGCGCGTCCTGGTATAGAACTAACATTACTAAAAATTTGTTTTTCCAACACACCGAATGAACGATTCTATTACTGATTGTGTTTTAGAGTCACAGCTGTTTTAAGCATATGATTTTAGGTTTGCAAGGTTTTTCAACGCACAATCACAGAACTAGCAGTAACGGAACGGTTTTAGACTACGCATGCGCAATTAACAGTCCATGAACTGGTTGCAGACAGTAATAGAACTGGCAGTTCAAACGAGCGTGTTAGAAATAACCAAATATTTTTTGAACAAATTCAATATGTAAAAATGTATTTAAAGCAATTGTGAATAAATACCTAAATTATGCTTATTTCATTTATATTATAATCCAGTATTTATACATACACCACATTTTAACTATACTATAGTATAGGTAATCTGTGCCTGCGCGGTCAAAAATAACGGAGCTTACAGCACTTAAGTATTTTCAGTCGATTTGTTTAATATTTCTTAAATAAGCCGATTGCTAAGTCTACTTGGCAAAAGAACGGCGGCTTTAATTAGACTTCGCGGGAGAAGACAACGAGCTGAACTCGATTGGCTTTGGAGGAAAAAGGAATTGTCGGGTTTCCACTACAATCCTGCAATTGAGTATAAAAATGATGCTTCCGTCTCTTTAGGTACTATGACAAATATTTGTCAATACTAATCTGCACGCGGTCAAAATATTAGTTCTCGCACTCCTCACGCATTTCTCAATTTCTGAACAAAGAAGAGGGTTGGGCGATGGGTTTGCAACTTTTCTCTATAAAATGCCAAAAGTGCATTGAAGACCAGCGAGACCTGTTGGGCGGGAAGAAAGTTGGAGGCCAAAACCCATAAGAGGTTGTAGCTCCTATGCTACTATTCTGCACTTACATTTAAAGACTTTCTTCTTCCTCCATAACATACCCTCGGCAACGCCGGGTAGGTAACATGCCTGCTAGTTATAAATTTATATATATATAATATAACTAATACTTAAAATATATTTAATTTATAATTTTTATTAACACATCAAAATATAGGAAGATTTTATTATATTAAATGATAGAATCATGTGTTTTGAAGGATTTCTCTTTGCTTTTAACTCAGTACCTGAAGAAACTGAATTTAAAAGTAATTTCCGTTTGCACTTGAAAAAACTATTGATATTTGAAAATATCAGGTCAAGTGTAAAGATCAAACACGCAATGATAAGAACTGATAATGACATTGCAATAATAGATAGAAAGCGGAACCGGTGTATCATATAAATAATTACCAACGTTCTAGTGGAAACGATATCCCAATTATAAAATTTATGTGTTTTGTAGTTTCGTCTAGCAATTACCATATGTCGTATTACGATTCAAACCTTTGTTTTTGCCTACATTCGTATAATCCTCTTATCTAAATTTCAGTGGCATTTTTAAACTATTTCCGACTTATCTAGCCAAGATTTATTACAGATTTCGTCATCTTATATATGAATCTTGATAGGTCACCATCTTATAGGTAACCTGATTACTCACTTAAATCATCTTATACATGAATAGTACCTGGTTTTCCGTATTAAATTATCACTTATTAGTACAAATGAACTTTAATTGGAAATAATTATATCTATAATAGATATATGCGACGCGAAGTTAAGAGTCGCGTGAACAAAGAAATTATGAGCTCATACAAATTATTAATTGCCTACTTAAAATAATATACTTTTATTAGTTTTAAAGTGCGTATACATATTTCGTGATATATAAACTTATGATAAGAAATACGTGCATTGTCTCCATCAGTATACTCTCGCTTTTGATAAACAGCTGTTGTGTTTGTTACAAACTGTTAGTTATTTTTCCATTCACACTTTGTGCTACGCTTCCCACTCCTTTAGTTCATGGTATCCTTGCTCAAAGACGTGTTTTCCGACTTAAAATAATAAAAATATTTCATAATAATTGTTTGGATGATCAGTTAGTGAGTCTGGAGATCAGTCAGCGAAGCACACGCGTCGAACATTTTCGAGCGATTGCTGTTATCTGCATCACTCTCCACAAGCACAGAAAGTTCGGTGTTTCTATATGGACTTGCATTATTTATGATTCAATATTAATTAATTATTTATAATTATAATTATATATATATATAATTAATATGTATGATAATAATGCTGTTGATAATGGATCACTTGTTGGTGAGTATTCATTGTCAACTGTTAATAGCGCAAAAACGTTGATGTAATTTTAAAAAAGAAATCAATTGAAATTACAACACGATAATGAAACAAAGTTAGTTAGTTAGATAATTGTTTATTTTTAAAATTTACTCTAATATAATGAACAAACATTATTATATTATAGGTCAATCAGCATGGAGACGCATCTTATTTCGAAAAATCCCAATTCTCAACTGGGGATCAAAATATAAATTAAGTTGGTTAGCTCAGGATCTTCTAGCTGGCTTTACAGTTGGATTAACAGAAATTCCACAAGGCATTGCCTACGCATCAGTGGCAGGTATTTTCAAATCAATTTAAACTTTAATAAAACCACCAATTAATAATACAAACAATTAACTTTAGGTTTGGCTCCTGAATATGGTTTATACTGTGGTTTTATGGGCTGTTTCATATACGCAATCTTCGGGAGTTGTAAAGATATCAACATTGGCCCTACAGCAATTATGGCATTAATGGCAAAACCACATATCGAGAAACTTGGAGTTGGTGGCGCTATCATATTAACATTTCTCTCCGGCTGTATTATTTTCATTCTGGGAATGTTACATTTAGGTAATGATAAAATTGTAATATCCAGCAAGTTAAATGTAAACGATTTATGGAATACATTGAACATTTCAAGGTTTCGTTGTGGAATTCATATCTTATCCGGTTGTTGCTGGATTTACGTGCGCGGCAGCATTAAATATCGCCAGTTCGCAGTTCAAAGGACTTTTTGGGCTTAAAGGGAAAGCCGATGATTTCATCGAAAGTATTAAACATTTAATTGAACACTTTGGTGAACGCCGAACATGGGATGTCGTCTTAGGTTTTTCTAGTATTGTTGTATTAGTATTAATGACGGTATAGTTTATTTTATTTGCATTTTTACATCACTTTTATTCATTTCGATTTTAATTTTAGGAGTTGAAAAGATTTGGAAGTATGAAGTCCAATCCGAACATTTCTCCCAATAAAAATCGTTTTCGTAAATTTATTTGGTTGTTGTCATTGGCTCGTAATGCTTTCGTTGTTGTCTTTGGGACAGCTTTAGCTTACATTTTGAAAGAGAATGGAGAAACTCCTTTTACATTAATTGACGAGGTGGGTAAAGGTTTGCCCCCAATTGCACCCCCGCCGTTTCATATTCATGGTAAAAACGGAACTGAATTTACGTTTGGAGATATACTGAGCCAGTTTGGAAGTTCCTTGGCTTTTGTACCATTGGTAGCTATTCTTGAAAGTATTGCGATTGGGAAAGCTTTCTGTAAGTTTTAACTTGAACTTAATTATATAACTCATCTTTATTGATAAATATACCTGTTTTGTTATTTTCATGCCAAAATATCTTTTTAGCAAAAGGTAAAACATTAGATGCAACTCAAGAACTTATTGCTCTTGGGATAAGTAATATTATGGGTTCCTTTGTTAGTTCAATGCCAGTAACAGGATCATTTACAAGAACTGCTGTGAACAATGCATCTGGTGTTCGAACACCTTTTGGTGGGGTTCTCACCGGAACCATGGTACTCTTAGCTTTGGCGTTCCTTACAAGCACTTTTGCATTCATTCCAAAAACTACACTTGCGTCAGTTGTTATAGTGAGCATGTATTATCTATTCGAATTCGAAGCAATTGCAATTTTATGGAGGACCAAAAGTAAATCAAGTTCTTATTACAATTCACATTGCCGAAAATAAATCTGTTATTTTGTGTTGCAGAATTAGATTTAATTCCGTTTACAGTTACTTTCCTAGCTGCCTTATATTGGGGCTTGGAGTATGGCATTCTTATTGGCATTGGAGTAAATCTGTTGTTCGTCTTGTATTTAACAGCAAGACCTGCAATCGATATAAATAAAGACAAATTAGTGCAATTGCACGGCGACTGTCTTTTTGTAAATCCAAGTTCAACGTATATGATGTTCCCTTGTGCGGAATATTTGAGGGAAACTGTTATAACTGAAACCAATAAAGGTCATAATTTGACGGTTATCATTGATGGTAGCAATATAAAATTCTTTGACTCCACTGTGATTAAAGTATATATATTTTTCTTTTAAATGAAATTGTGGTATTATTATTATCAAGATCAAGATCAAGAATTCATTTTCAACTGATACTAACAACATTTGTTAATCAAAATCATGCAAAAAATTAAGTTATTTTTGGTTTGTATGTATTTATATATTTCTTTTCGTATTTGCAGAATTTACAAGTATTATTAGATGATTTGGAGTTGAAAAATCATAAATTAATTTTATGGAATTTTAAAAGTAATACATTAGATGACCTACTCAATATGGATAAACGTTTTGGGCAACTTCATAGAACTTGTAGAAAGGACGAGTTGATTGATGGTATGAAATTGTTAAAAGTTGTATATAAATTGTACTATCTTGAATATTTTAGGAGACAGACCTGCAAGTGATGTAGTCAGTAATGACTATGCTATATGACGAAAAAAAAACTGGTAGTACCGGTTTATTTGGATAAAATACTAGAATAATTAAGAAATGAAACAGTATCCACACAAGCACTAAATACTGTTGCACCTGTGTAAAAACTCAATATTTGTCAATTTTACACTAAATAATTACTAAATATTTCACATGCACAAAATAGAATAGTTTAATTTGTTATCTATAATTATTATTTAAAGCAGTTTTTGCATCTGTGCGTAGCCAAAAATATGAGCTATTTTGATACTTTTTTTAGTAGTTTGCGTAACAAGAGTGTTAGGTGATTTAGTGAGTACGTAATTGTCCTTGCCGCGTGAGGCCCGTAGAAGATTTTACCAATTCACACTCGAATAAGCGTATGATACATGCACGTAAAGTGTACGCATACCTTGATTGGAAAATAACGAATTACATTTACACGCAGCGTGTACAATACTTTATCTACAACCATTCAAGTCACATATTATTTAAAACAAATGTTTAAATTGATCTATGGAAACCTCGGGTCACCTCATCAAGAGAATGATTTGTTGTGCTGAAAAATATAAACCTCATGGATGATAACTTGATTTAGGAATAGGTTGTCAAGATTGGCCGTGCAGAGGCATGTAATCACTTGACTCGTTCTTGCAGTGAAATGAATCATTTTCAAAACCTTTTTGTTTCGTAAAAAGTTGAATTTTCTTAGCTTAAAAGTAAATTAGAGTAATTAGAGTAACAAAATGAGCACAAGTAAAACATTGACGCACGAGATTTGTGCAATACTTTTTGCACCCGCAAAAAAATTACATCGCTTATTATTAAATTTTCATTTTAGCGAGCCGTGTGTCGGCTCTGATTTGACACCAAACGAGCAGAAACGATTACAGACATCAGCCCTACAACGTTCTGTGCCGACTGCCGGGTTATGAACAGCGAGTGGTTTGCGTTGTGGAAGTACCGACCCTCCACGAGCACGAATCATGTAGCCGTGTTGTTATATGAATAACAGTACAATGGTGCGTTAAGGAACTCTTATCGCAATCGCTTTTTCGTTGTTTTAGACTATGACATGGGGGCTTTGTTTAATAGTATATATATATTATCCAGCCACCGGCGCTGAGAAGTGCTCGATATGGCCGCAATATCAACATGTCAAGCGACCTTTGATATGATAGCAAAACTACCACGATATAGTTCTATATTTAGTGTCATGTATTAGGCTAGGCAGCCAGAGACACATGATGGTCGAAAGAATAGTATATAGTAGTAGCAAGAGGTCGCTATACGTTCATAGCACATCTGCCAAAATAGTACTAGTTTCTGTTCAGAATATCATAATATGTCTATGTAATCAATAGTGTTCAATATATCATTCAGTACGATAATAAATATTAGAGTTAAGTACATAACATTTAGTTTAGTTGAGCGACTGACAACGAGCACGAAGCTGTATTGTTATATACGACGGAGCGTTAAAGAAGGCTTAACGCAATCTCTTTTTTGATTTGTTTAGATCTATTAATCTGAAATAACATAGTGCCCGTGCAGAAAACTTTGAAATGGTCTTATGTTTTAAAATTTAAGTTATTGACCTAAAACTGCAATAAATATATTTGCCAAATATTATGGGGTCACAAAATGTATGTAAACGTATTCAGTAAAAGTATTCAGTATTCACATTCTTAATGGTATTAAAGCCCTAAAGCGAAATAAATATTCATTCACAAATCCCTCGGTAAGTAATGTACTTTTATTTATTCTTCATGAAATTAATAAACATCTTAAAAACATAAACAGTTAATCAATTAAATAATTAATATGTTCAAATTAGAATTGAAAAGTAAACTATGATGACCATAGAATATTATATGTTGTATTATATAATATTGCACGCATAACAAGTAATAATTAATAATTTGTAAAATTACTACAATAAGAAAGTATGATAACATAAATAAATCGTAATACATATTTAGTAGAAGTATTTTTTAGTTACAACTATTATATCAAACCTATATCTCCTCAATATATGAAATTAATTACAAAGCACTAATAAAGCACAATATACATAAATACTAAAACTACGGAAATTAAATTGGTATTTAAAATACTAATATCAAATTAAATATTGAATTCAATTTATAATCAGTCTTGTTAATAATATAACTAATAACATTAAAAAACATATTTTCATTATTTATAATTTGAGTATTGCTCTTAAATACTTTTATTTTAAATGATGTAATAATTTATTTCGATGTACACATCTTCGAATGAAGAATATTTGGAATGTCTTGTTTGGTAACTTAGTTAGCGCTAGATCCTCAGACAGCAAAAATAATTAATAATATGACAAGACAGAAAATATCGCATTAGTTATTTTACCTCAAAGCATAGTATATCGTACTGAATAAAGTAAAATACATCAAATCGGAAGTTAGGTGACGTTTCTTAAAAAAGATGCTTTATTGGATTAATACTTAAGCAGTCCATAAAAAGCAAAATCCTGTATGTTCGCAAACTTGCAGTTTCGTTCATTCCCAATTTTTTTTTAACATAAAATCATCCGTTTGTAAGTCTTCACTCGTCACTCATTGTGTTCATCATCCTCATTTTTAATAACTTTATCGATATCAGGCTAAAATTTGTATAAAATTATTTTAAAAAATTGCAACAATAATGTACATAGTTCAGTCATTAATCCGTTGGTTATCATGTATAATTATTTATTATAATAATTTGTGTATAGGATCCCTTCATTGGTTAGTATACCGTTGGTACCATCTTAGTATATTATAATATATAATAGTATATAAATCAGTTTGATTAGAAAAAGGAATTCCAAGTATTACAAGTGTGAATATATAGTAACATGCGTGAAATGGCCTTTCAACCTTTGTCCCTATTAAATTTGGTCGATTTTGATAATTAAAAATTAGATCCCAATTAAATTTATTCGGAAAAATGGGTAAAAAAGAAGTAATAAATTATGTAAAAAGAAATATCACAATACCAGTCGCCTGACACCGCACTCAACGCAAAATTTGGCTGTCGTTAGCGGATAGCGATTACCGCATTCGTGGCAAAACTTGGACAGTTTGCTGTTATTGTTCCCGGGTCCGGCGTTGTTGCTGTAGTTAGCCATTGTATTGGCATTTATTGGACTTGAATGTTCTGGCGCATTTTGCATGATGCAAGTTTCCGAACCACTACTGCTTGCGCTGTCTACTCGTGCTGGTTCCATAGGCGATAACTTGGTGATCTTCGAACGCACTTTTGTCTTTCCGCTCCTGTTCAAACTAAAAATAAATCAAGATCGAAAATTACATTTGTTCAAATAATTGGTGCAAGTAATAAGAAACGCAACTTGACTTTATTCCTAACTTGTCCATATGTTTGCTTAACTACACCGAAGAAAGTGGCATAGAGCATTTTCCATTTTCGTGTGGTACTCGAATAATTCGACTCTTTTGACGGCAAAGAATCATAATCACTTTCAATGGCTAGCTTATCAATAGAACTCTCAGCGAAATTTACATTCATGTTGAAAAAAATTAACACGATAATCACTCTAAATTTGGAGAGATTTTGAACTGTGGTTTGTGACTCTAATAAAAATATTGACATTGTGACATAAAACTGTTTGTATTTACGTTCGCTATGCCAAAACAATTGCGAGTATTTACCTTCCATATGCTGAGTCGGCGCTGATCATATGATTAGAAGAATCTTCGTTGGCCCTCATTTCCGCTTCCCTCCTAAGTTGTTCTTCTTTCTCCATTAGGTACATTTCCTCATATTTCTTATACTCTTCGTACATTTCATCATCCACTGTAAACAGCTCATCATTCCCACCACTAGCAACCATATTACATTCCTATGATTCAAAAATAATTATAATTTATAGAAAAGAGTAAATAAAAGAGTGTACATACTCGATTATCATTTTTGGTATCAGAATGATCCCTGGGGCTGCTAGAATCATTCCCATCAAAATATCGCTGGACATCCTCACGGCTCCGCAAGTTTTTGACGGGTTTTACTGGATCGGGAAGTAAACTACGACGCAAGTTGGTTTTCTTTTTATTTTCTTGTACGCTATACTGCGGTGCGGTAGTCAAATCAGCGAAGCTAGAATCAGATGAAATTGATGTGGTCCTGTTTCGAGCTGTTTGGTGTTCCAACGGCTCTAAACGAAACCGATTGCTGTGTACAAGTGGAAATTGACGTAGCATGTCTGGCGTAGTAGTAGTTTCGGTATGCAAATTGTCAGGAATCGAAAGATTGTCGAAATCATTTATCAGACGTGGGTCAATAGATATATCGTCGTAGAAAGATACGGTGTTGTCCGTTTTTGTACTACAGCTTGCCAAAGAGATTGTGTCCAGGTCTAGTTTACGCATAAGCTCGTCATTGCCGAAATTGTCGTTAATAAAATTTTCTAGCATTTCAAAATCGATATCATCCTGTGGATTATGGCCTATGTCTTTGAAGTCAAGTGGTGGATCAATGACAGACTTGCGTTTCTTTTGTTTTGGCGTTGATGAACCTAACGGTTTGATCGGCGTAGGTGATATCAATTTGGGATTTGGCGTCGTAAGATTTAATTGATTTTTGTCTTTAATAGGCGATACTTTGAGTTTGTTGTTGTTTAACTGTTTGAAATCATCACATTCGAGTAATTCCATCAATTGCCTTTCGGCGGTTGCGAATGGATTATACGTGTCTGGTGTGTTTGGTTTATTTGGAATATCGTTGTTGATGTTGCTGGTGATGGTAGTGGTAATTTTATTTTTGGTACTGCAACTAAAAAATGATGAAAGATTAGAAAAGTTTGGTATAGCAAACAAGAGGTAGAGAAAGGTAAAGAAATAAAGAAGTGTGATCTGCGCGTTTTGGGATTAGCTATTTATCTACTGATGATAGATAACCTTTCGGTAATTTTAGGCAAGGTGTGAAGTGAAGTCTTGAAGATTCTCTTCCTGCTTTTTGATTTCGATTCCGATTTTGGCAACACCATCGTAATCTTGGGCAGTTTGAGTTCGAACTCCCGTTTGGGAAATTCTTCAACTGTAATTTTCTTCGGGTTTAATTTAATTAACCTTTTGCAATCTTTCCGAGACAGGCGAAAGATCTCTGAGCGATTTTCGTGTAATATCACATCAACCAGGTTTTGAAATCTTGGAGAAAGTTTACTAACTGTTGAACATTCGGAGTCAGTAACATCAGTAACATCGGTTTCGGGATTGGGATTTTCACTTAAAGGACTTATTAGTTTAGCAAGGGAAGGAATGCTTTCCGTAGAAACTGGGTGTATAGATAAATTTGTTTTTGCTTCCGTCGGACATACTTCTAATCCTTTTTTGTGCGTAAGAATTACTTTCCGATGATCTTCTTTCTTCTTGTGCAAGTCCTTTCGTAATTTTATTTTTATTATATTATGATGCAGACAGTTCTGATAGATGCGAGTAGCAAATGGCACATCTTTCTCTTTACTATCTGTATCTTTATCAGTATCACTGTGTTTTGTACCTGAATTGCTATCATCATTACTGCCGTCCTCATCGGGTTTCTTTTCTGATGAACCAGATTCTGAATTATTTGGCTTCGGATTATCTGTAGAACAAACGCCAGTGGAATTCATTTCTAATTTATGTTCAGTTTGCACTTCTTCATTCTTTTCATAATTCACTTCAGGCTGCGTGCCTTGGCTGATCCTTAATCGTATAATATCTCTTTCAATCTGTTCGTCAGGTTCTGAATTTTGCTCCTCATAGTGATTGCGCATCATCTCCTGCAAGTGATTGAATTTTAACAAATCTGTCTCGCTTGCAGTAATCATATGGGACGAATCTGAATTGTTGTAATTCAGTGTGACTTCACTGCAACAACCTCTTAGTTCTCTCTCTAGACGAGTCTTACTCAAAATTGAAGAATATCCATCGCAATAAATTCCATGAAGGCTTTCAACTTCAGTTAATTTTCCATATCTTTCAAATAAAACACTCTCAGTGAATTGATTATATGGTACCAAACCAGTTGATGTAATGTTAGGTACCACATTCTCACATCTAAACACATCAACCTCTTTCATTTCCCCATCACATGGAAAGCCCTGCAGATCAGAATTTATGCCCGATTCATACTCATTAATGACATCCATTTTCTTAGGAGCATCTCCTTGGTCTGCGTCAGAATCATGGTTTTCTTGGCATTTTAAATTCATACTTCTCGAGTTACCTACATCTCCCATGCCAGAACAATCTAAAAATGAATCAAATCGTGATTTGTCATCAAACACTTCAATCACGGTGTAAGTAGGTAAATTGAGCATATCGCGGGCTTTCCTTAACTGAAAGTCAGTCTCACTGTGCAAATTCGGATGACGATCAACCGGTTTATAAAGATTAAGATCTTTTAATTCTTCTATAGAAAACTGATCGATATTACCATCAAGCTCAATTTCATCTCCCACTAGATCTTTTACTAGAAATGGAATATTGTACTTTTCAGCCGGTTCCTCTTTTACTGTGAATGCAGCATCCTCATCATCGTTGGCAATACTATCTAGATCTTCTTCAATACCAGAAAAGAAAGCTTGACTCTTATTGTGAGGTGGGATTATATCTATTTGCGAAATATCAACTTCATCGATATCGTATTCTGATTGATTTTCATGGTTAAGATCAATTTTGATCTGTGCTTGATCTGTGGTACATAGATCTAATTTGTTCAATGGCTTGTTTTCTAAATCATCAGCAAGATTTGATGTAGATGGTCTACTAACATAAACAAGTTCGCATGCATTACTAGTTTCTGGTGAGTTAATAACGAAATCTGCAATAAATTCATTTGGATCGCTTGGTTCCTCAGACACGGCTGTCTTGATCTCATCATCTTCATACATAGATCTTTGAATATTGATATCTTTCGAAAAATGATCAATGGATTGCAATTTGAGTTTACTACCATCGCTACTCTTAGGCTTTCTCATTTCTGGGCGAATAGGGATTTTCGAGGAAGATTTCTTTGAGTGCACTTCGTAAGTTACCAACAAATTATTACCAACAAAACCTTTCACATTTAGCTGTTGTTTAATTTGAGAATCATGAATGTCTTTGTCATTAGTTTCGTTGTCGTTTGCATTTGTTTCCTGTGGTTTAATCACAATATACAATTGGTCATCGGACATGCCTTGTTGGGAGTTTGTGGAAATCAGTAACATGTTTGATTGCAAATGCTTAGCGTCGGATAATTTCATCGTTTGGAAATTCTTACTATCAAGACATGTTTTAACATAATCCAAATCAATTTCAGTATTATTATTCATTACCTCCAAGGTTTTACTATCTTGTACTTTCGTGAGATGTTTTTGGGTTTCTTTGATTTCAGAATTATCATCGTCAGTGAACTCATCATCCGTGGTATCACTATATTCTACATCTGAGTCATACAATTTAGGAAGTTTTATATCTACTGTTATTCTCGTTGGTTCTGTTGGGATAGCAGCATCTTTGAACGCAGGAGTTGGTTCTTGAACGATTGACTTTGATATCTCCTTTTGTAATTTGATTGAAGGTAATCGTTCAGGGGATTTCATGAATAATTTAACATTATTAAGATTAAGGTTTTCATGGGGTTCAGACGGAGTTTCGGCCATCTCCTTCCAGGTGACCAAATTTTTCGGTGACGCGATTGGGTGTTTGTGGGACAAAGATTCAGATTGAGGCGTGCAATGTGATGACGAAGAGGATACTGGTGTATGAATGTTGGACACGGTTAAGCCGCTGGTATCGTTAACGGCAACGGAATTAATTTTCAAAACCGATACTTGGGGTCGTTTTCTATACAAGAGACAAAAGGAAAATGGGATATTTAGGATGTCTTTCAATGGAACAATTACTTTCGGACAAATTAATGAAAAATAAGGAGAACGAAAAATTAAGACTTGATTGAACTATACACAACTTTACGCAAACAAAATATCGCACAATTTCCCATTTTCCTTTCTCCCTACTCTTCATCATTGACTCATTCACATTAGAAAATAGGGATCAAACATATAGGAACAACAAGCAAAATAACTTACGCTTTCAATGGTTCCGATTTGCGTCTGTTACCCTGATTTCTTCCTGCATCCGAAGGATTAGTGAAGGGGGAATTTAGATTTGAAGTGGAACCGGTTGGTGCTTGACGAACGCTAGGTGTACGCTGCAAATTTGGCTTGCGATTGAGATTGGTCATGCTGTTCACATTGGGCACACTGGGACTCGGCGGGGCAGCGGAATTCGGCGAGGCGCTTGAACTCATTTGATACTTTTCCTTCACCGTTTTCCTATTCCTGTTAATTGGCGGCACGCGGTATTTAGTTCGCATTTCCAAACGTTCTTTGGCGATTTGGTTGTTGTTTATATTAGAAGCAGGCAGCCGGGACATCTTTTCCTTGCACCATTCCACGTGCCGGTCGTACGCTTTAGGCCCAAATTGGCGATCGCAGCCGGGGCACCTTTCAAAAGTTGAATTGGCCATTAGCGCATTTGAACGCGTCTTTCTGATGCCTGTCATTGATGAAACTGGTTTTAATGATTCCACGCCTATAATGATGACAATTAGTATTGAGAAGTTAAATATATGGCTTTAATGACATGTACCACTTACTTTTGTTAGCTTGTATTGATTCAACAACTGGCATTTCTTTCACTGGTGGTTGGGGGGCTTCCAGAACTGCTGGTTTGCTAACGTTAGTCGCTGGAACTGAAGCCACAGGCGAAACAGGTTGAGCAGGCGCTGAATGAATCGGACTGTGCTCTCGATTCTTCTTCAGATAAGTTTTTTGATGAAACAATGCCAAATCAGTTCCTTCTACTCGTTGCCGTAGCGAGTTGAAGATTTTGCGTTTCTTTGTAGCGTTCTTCTCGCAGATCTTAGTGTGTTTTACTAACGGGGCTGGGAGAAAAGTTCGACCACATATCTTACAGGGCCTCAGATCCTCTTCCGCAATATATCCTATATTATTCATACAGAAATGATTAATATTTCTCAATATAAAAATTAAATAACAAATTAAGATATGAGTTTCTAATCCACAGTTGTCTTAGGTGTACAAACTTTTTATATTATTGCATAATGTTTATTTAAGCCGTAAGATTCCTATAGCTAACATTCTTTGCAAATAAGGCTAGCAAATGATGGAGACATGCCACCAATGACGACGCGCGAGTTAGTTACTTATACAGAGAATACACATTAATGCGCGAGTCAAGGATAACCACCAACGTAATATATTTACCTATCCAATGTGCGTGCAATGAATTACCAAAACAGCATTTTCAAAGATTTAATTGCAAAATATTGCAAAACCACCACTGGAACAATCTACCGACATTCACTAAAGACTTCTTGCTTATGTGATCGCGTTAACAATTTTATCAAAGAGAAAAAAGAACACTTTTTGAGAAAACGTTCATTGATTTGCGCGTCAACCTAATCGGATGGAATTCGAAGTCTGTCAATAATCTATTGTCACAGAATAAATTGAGCGACAAACCCGTGACGATACAATACTGAATGTTGGTTGGGCCGATTTAAATAAGTTTTGGCCAGAAATATAGACAGGAAGTCCCCGGTTCCTCCGTCTGTACCATTTTCAAATGCTAGTTATACGCATTAACTTATGTGCACGCATCGTGCGAGATGCGTGCATAATGCGTCGTTTATTTCGGTCATCGGGGGATCGGGTGCTCCAGCAAACGGGCCATGCAACAAACCGGCACATATATTCAATCTTGTGCTAAATGCAGAGCGCAGTATATGTGAACGATGTTTGCGTATGCGAGAGCACTTCAACCATCTGTCACTATTTTAGGCCGTTGCGGCCGCACGCTCGCGCCGATGCACCTCAAACGTCTTGAACAGGATCAACACATTCGCTAATAATTCTATGCACTTTGAACTAAATTTTAAAATTAATTCTTTCACGCACTGTAAACGATTTTCACAGAGAAAACTCACCTTCTTCCATCACTGGCTCGGCCATCATTTTTGTTTTGTTATGTTTCCAAGGAAACAGTGACGGTAGCTTTTGTAGCAGCATAGCATTGAGCACATGACACATTCAAAAGTAGTCTGCTACTCACGCGCTATTCCTCCCGCTTACAATAGCAACAATATAAACTACTCGAATATGTAATTTGAATAAGTTAATATTGGCGGTGCGCAGGTTGAAGAAGCGCGCGGCGTTGATCGAAAGTTTAATCACTTTTGGGCTCAACTCTTCTAGCATACGCTACCGCGATTACTAACTCAGTGTGTTTGGTATTCCCTAGTCTTTATTTGCCTCTTCATTTGCTTCTTTTTGCCTCTTTGCAGCGGAAAATGCATCAAGACGCATCTAACGGGCGATGTGAAGTGTTCAATTTCTATTTTTACGACGCATTAGGTAGCAATAAATAATAAAACTTTCATCCTCAATACGTATTACCAAGTGCCGCACATCTTCTATACTGCAAATACAATTAATGCGTTTTATCTTGGAACGTTTCGAGTTTAGACAAATCTTTAAGTAGCAGACAAACTAATATATTTAGTCCGTTAGTGAATGTTGTTTTCCTATCTTGTTTGGTTCACTTTTCTTCTTGAATAATTTCTTACTGCGCTGTGCATTTTCTCTAAAGACATGTAAATTATATGAAGCATATGCAGAAGTACCTTGCTTATCTGATACATTACATATTTATAGAGAACATGATTTTATTACTATAAAAACTGTATTTAAAAAAACTGTCAAAACATTTAAGAACATTTATTAGACTAGCTAGCAATTTAATTTGAAATTTCTTTCTATTTAAATGAAAACAAGCTTTCCTGTAGAGTCATTCCATCGCAAATCAACCAAAAAAAAAAAGGGACGAAATGGAACCCATAATCACTGATTTAAAATATGGTCGCTTGTTGCAACCTCTAATTAACAATTTTGCCACTCACAAATAATTGATAAAGGTTCCAAATTGATTTAAATAATATCTAAAATAAAAATTGTTACTGCATCTTTTACTTTTTTGGAATGATGAGAGAATTAATTGTAGTTAATTCACCCTATTTTGACTAAAAGGCGGTGAAAAAAGCACAATTTTTTTTACATTAGTGCACGTATGAGGATGGTATAGAAAACAAAACAAAAAATATACTGATATCTGGTATGCCTTTTGGTGGTAACAAAAAATCATAATTTAGCTTAGAACATTCCCAAGATTTGAAGCAAAAATAAATAATATGTTAATGGGAGTGGGGGTGGTACAAAAAAGAGTAAAACACCTATTAAATAAGGGTTGGTTAAATATCAAGATATATATATATATAAATAAGGGTTGGTTAAATACTTAAGGGTTAAATAAGAGAAAAATAAACATTAAAACATACTATATGTTAAAAGGGCAACACATAAGCGGGGTTTGGTGTTTTCTTCAATGGAAAAATAAGAATGTTAGAAAATCATGATAAATAAAGGAAAAATCAAACAAAATCAAAAATAAAAGGTTGCTGGGGTGGGGGATAGTACGGGAGAGGGTTAGGTTAGGTTAAAAGATCTCGAGCAACGCCAGGGAACCAGCTAGTTATTTATATAAAAGTAATAACAGCAAAGTCTATTATTATCCTAATAAAAACAGATTTTATATACAAACTGTCCGAAAACTGTACTTATATTAAGAACAATAAAAGAAAGATAAAAGGAATTTTAATGTTAATAATAGGAAATTTAACCAACTAAAAATGTTTTTGAACATATCAAAATGATGGCTACCTCTCTAGTATCAACATGTACTTGAATTGAAAAAAATTTATTGACTAAATACCATCTATAAAATCTACATACAACTTAAAACTATATTTATTCCTTAAATAGATCTTTAACATTAACTGTTGATTGAGCTGACTTTTTTTGTTGATTTGTAGCATTTCTAAAAGCTGTTGTAAGGCTACCATCAGTATTATCCTCTTCAAGCTGCTGCAGTTGAGCCTCTCTTTCCCTTTTTAACATGTCCAATGCTTCCCGGAATAATTGCCCTCCTTCACATTGTCCTTCCCCATACTGATTATCAAGTGTTTTGTATGTTTCAATAAACTTCTGGGTAAAACTTGGTGAATTTTGATTCAGGAGATTCACAGTTCCAACTCCTTTTATATTATTATGTAGCTTCCTAAACAATAAACAAAAAAAATACTTATTTTATTAAATATGTTTTAATGTCATAACTATAATAAAATGCTTAGTTAATACAAATATTCTTAAATGCAAATAAAACTTTGAAGGTCTTCTGATGTAAAATCTGTGCAAGCTTGAAATGTTCTTAACAGCAATAAGGCATGAACAAAATCGGCAACACCACATAAACTAGTAAAATTTAACTTTTAAATGACACTTAATAAATAAAAGAGATCAATTGTTTGAAATTATTCTAATAATTACACTCGAATCTTGTCCTCTTCATAGAAAATTCCTTTCATCTTCATGTTGGCTGGAGGTCTGTCAAAACGAGGATCTTCCTTAGGTGGAAATGCATCATAGATATCCAACCAGACGGGTCGATCTTTATAATTTAATGCTCCTGATTGTATCAATCCACGAGTTCTAAAACATACATGTTGAACATAGTATGCAACTTATAACAAATAATCTAAAATAATAATACCTAGTATAAATTGTTCCAATTTTTTCTAGCCTACTGTTAGCCATTGTTGCATATAATTCTTTATTTGACAAAATAAAGTTAAAATCAGTATGAACGTACAACAAAATTAATGAAAAAAGTTAGGTTAACTGTCACTGCCATGGATGTAGTATATCTAATCCATGTGAATATCCATTCTGATTTATGTCATTTAAATGCTTTGCTTAGACGTCAAAAAGCTTTTGCATGCTGATATCTATATCGATATTCACCTTGTTGTGCGTCAAAATATAATTTCATTGAATAAACAAAGTGTATCCTTAGCAGCATTTGACACAATTACACAAATTATACATCATTTGTTTCTCAGCTTATTAGTAGTTTGAAGATTAAGTTACTATAATTTATTAAGGTATTTTCTTTTTAAATTATTCATTCAAATATTAAATACTTTATTTAAAATTAATGTATTTATGTGATAAAAACTAATTTTATTACGTATAAATATATATATATTGATTTAAGAAGAAAACTGTATATATTATCAACGGAAGTAGTATAGTGTCATCTCCCAACAGCAGTTGTCGCTAAAAGCATCTGTAAACTTTTGTTTTAGCAATGGGACCAACGCAGCGATCTGCCATCCCTAGATTCTTAAAAATTAAAGGAGCCACTGGATAAATGACCAAAGTCCACTAAGATCGAGAAAAACCAAATTATAAGTTTACTTACTAATAAAATACCAATTTCAAACAACAAGAAAAAACTAATTTAAAAATCTATTTAGTTATAAAATATGTTTTTAATTAAAAATTACACTAGTTAAAATTAGGTTTTGTTGCAAAATGAACGAATAAAAAATAAAACAATGAATTAAGTTACAAGCATTGTGCGTCTTATATCATTCTTCCTTTTTTCCTCGGTGGCCTTATATCATTTTTCCAATGCAATCAAGCGTCCATCGGTGAGTCGTCAACATCACCGCTATCTTCATTTTCATCGATAAACTTTAATTCTTTTTCTAATTCTTTGAATTCTGGTCTCTTGGGAAAAGTTGTGAGGTCTTGTAAATCCTTTCACATTGACTTTTTATGAGGATTCAACTTTTATAGTGTCTCCAACCTTTGTTTTTGCTCCGGTTTCTTCTTTCTTCTTGAAGCTTTTTTTTCAAGCGATGAACTGGTGTACCCTCCCAAGTAAGTTGATTTGTGGAAAACCATGTTGCAATCCTCACGAGAAAACTTAAGTATTTTGATAGGTCTAGTTTTGAAAGGAAACTTTGGAGAATAAAGGTTCGATAAAAAGTCACTCCAATTTTGGAAGTAAAAATTATCTCCACAATCAATTACTTCAAACGGAGAGGGTTTGTTGCGACTTCTTTTTAATTCGTCTTGCCAATCGCTTGGTGTCTCCGTGTAGGTTTTTTGATTAATGAGACTCATATCTAGGTCGCGTTCTAGATATGAATGACCCTTTATTGGGAATATAACTTTAATTGAATCAAAACGTCCGTATAGCATGGATTTGTGCCATTCTTCCATACAGTTTCGTGGACTTAGGTTGTCCGTCCAGAGTATTCGATCAATTTTAGTAGACATAGTAGACATTTTAGTAGACATTTAGTATTACAAAGACCTAAAGCTGTTTTTCCAAGTTAAAATATTACATCAGATAGTACTCGAAAAATGCCATAAGATGACACTACCAGCTCTATTTCAGCAAAAATGTACTTTCGTCGCTTTTCCAGTAGACCCTTCAATTAATAAATTGTTGATTTGTAAAAGATATATATATATATATATTCCTTTTAAAACTGGAAAATTTAAAAAATAATCAACAATATCTTAAATATCATGGTATAAATGCATATTCGTTTAATAAACTTTTTAACTAATCAATGTAAACCTAAGTCTCGTTGATTGATTCATACGCGCCATTTTGTATTATTACTGTTTAAATTTAAATCAACAGTTTGCAGTGAGAAGACAAGAAGACATGAAAATAATTCGTGTATTTATTATAATAAGAAGAACACTGTAAAGTAAAACCAAAATACTTGTTTAAATATAAGTTTATTGCTTGCATTGTGAAAAAATAAAACAATAATAACTAGTTTTTTCTTTGGTTGAAATCAAGTTGGTTCATTCTATCAAATCGACCTAATTGTATAACAAGTACAAAGTTGCAGTATCATAATATAGATATTTTTTACAATCGTCATCCATTACTACAAAATTGAATAAACAAATATAATGACTAGCATGGAAATATCACTCCAGAAAATATGATTACGAAATTAATATAGAACCATTTCTAATATAGTACTTTGGTACAGTTATAACTCTAACAAATAAAAACTATTGTTTCCTATAGAAACGCGAATGCAGCTAAGTTGCTCAGATTTCGTTTTTATTCATTTGGTTTATCACCGACCTTACTAAAAAAATATTTATATGTATATAATACTAGTCTGGTATAAAGAATCATAACAAATCTACAAAAGCATCCAACTTTGCGCTTCACAAACCCGCACAGATATATAATATATATGAATCGTGTTCGATGTCAAACATGAAACTTCAAAGAGACCAGTGCGCTAGCTAGAGCTGATAAATTTGCAATAATATAAAATAAATAGAATTAAAGAGCAATGTCCAATCTTCAGTCTTTGGTACAGCTTCATTCGGTGTGTCCGTTGAGGGTAATATAATCAGTACTAATTAGAATAAATGCAAATGCATACGGCGAAGTATTTACAAATGTACATCCTCATATGTTCCGCAATTGTGGTAGGGCAAGAATTAAACCCCGAATCGATTGTAAACGTATTCGCTGTTAACGCCGTCGCCTAAATCGATTAATGTCTCAATGTTCGGATGCATCACGTTGAAGATGATGGCGAATATCGTGCACGCAGCCGTGATTCCAAGGGCCACCCATGAGAACAATTGCTCGTGCAATTTCTGCTCGAAGTTCTTGAGCACAAACAAGCCGAGTGTGAGACCGGCGCCGGCGCCAGTCAAGTGCGCCACGTAGGATACTGGTGGTCCCATGGATTCGGCTGCGTAGCGGGAATAGATCGCGTAGCCGACATCGCAAGACACTGCAAAAGAAAAGATTCCGTTAGCTGGCAGTCAAAACAAGAATCGATGTGCGACTTACCGATGGCTAATATGCCAAAGAGACGCAGAATGCCACACTGCATATTGTTGTAATTGAGTAGCACGTTGGCGAGGTGTGCGGCTAGCAGTGCATAAACACCACCCGAAGCCCCGACCAAAAAGACGTTGGGATCGAAGACCGATGTACCAAGAGAACCGGCTGCGACGCCTGCCATGTATATTAAAGCGACGCGCGTTGATCCATGGACCATTTCTAAAGGTAACCCTACCATTAACTGGACAAACAGATTGAATCCTAGATGCACCCATCTAAAATATAAAATGTTTATTAATACTAGATTTACAAAATGCAATAAAGTGACCTACATTAAAAGAAAGGACACTTACCCAGCATGCAACAGCATGTAGAGGAAAAATCTCCAAATTTCTAGACGTTTATCTGGTCTGTATATTAAAACGGAATCCTTTGGTACTGGACCTGAGGGATTTAGCTCTCCCATGCTGATTGAGTAGTAAATGAAAAATCCCAACTGAAAATGAAAACATTTATTAACATAAATAAATTGAATAGCTTGCCTTTCACAATATGTATGTGCAATTAGTGATTAGTAAGTAGGCACTAGAGTATATTTTCGGAAAAAGGAAAAACGAACTCCAGAACTACGCGCCGGGACGCAAGCAAACGCTTGTACACACACCCGGAAAATGTCAATCAGCGCATCGTGAGTTCGATTGCTCAAAGCAAAACAAACAAAACAAGCAGGAAAGCAAAACAGGATCAATAAAAAGTTTCTGTATCTGTATCTCTATCTCTCAACTCATTGCTAGCACCACCGGTAATAAATCCGAATTGAGTTGATTATTTAGTTGGTAGGTACGCTTAGAACGCCAGCTCAACTGATGGAAACATTTCAGGGGCAAATTTCACATTTAGTTCTAAAATTACCCCATTCTACTAAAAATGTACAGTGGAAGCACGACGTAGTGAACAGGAAGCTTCTATATATAGATATGAAGATTTACACGATTTTGGTAAGTAAATTGCTTCTGTATTTGGGAGAAATGCAGATAAGTTAGGATAAAAGGTGAGTTAAGTCCACGTGAATGTGAAAGTTACCCTCATTTAGAAAAGTTGTGCTGGATGGGGGATAGCGCACGTGCTTCTCGTTTACTCCATGATCGAAATTGAGAGCTTAAGACACAACATTGAACACGTGGCTTCCTTTTTAAACACATTCCTGCAAGATGTTCGTTTTTCTGTTTCTGACCAGTTGGAGTTATTGGAAATATGCCCAATCAGATTAGTAGATATGCACTTATTTCGATTGTGCGCTGTCCTAAGATGACTTACCTCTACTAATGTGACGATGATTATGAAAATTGGTGGTGGTCGGCAGGTATAGTGGTCTGCATAGTACTTCCGGTCCCTTTCGTCTGTTAAAAATTCCTTTGCAATTACTCCGACCATTCTAAAAACGAAAACATTTTATTAATTTACGGTATAATTAGACACAGGACTGATTGATCATTGTTATTGAATATATTAGTTTTTATATTGTCATAGACATAAATAGCAATTGGTAATTTAATAGCCAGGTGGCATCACTGAGGGATATTTTTAAAAATTTGGAATTTTACTCCTTAGCATGAGAGACATACACGACAGGAAGATAATGAAAGAAAGAAGAAGTATTTTCGGGTATCCGGGTGAGTCTAGGAGCTATTAGAATCACCATAAGAAATTAATAGCGCGTGGTTGAGCTATTCACTGAAACGTTGTGCATCTCAAAATGAAAAATGAATCTTCTTCTTTTTAATAGGCACTTTATATCGTATATGTCTTTCTGAGCATATATTTCTGAACTAGGTCTTCTATTTATAAATAATAGTATATTAAGTAGTTGATTGTGCATAACTACGTATTAGATAATTAATTACCTGCGAAAGAATGATGCCTCGACTAGAAGTAAACGGAAGTCGTTTTCGGATGACACTTCCCTATCTCTATGGTGTACAGCACATTTAAAGCTGCGGGATCTTTTACCGGTCATCTGGAATGAAAGAATACACAATAAATAAACCGCTAAAAATCCACATGATTTTTTTTTAAATAGATTTTCCATAATACTATAACATTGTAGTTATTATTATTATTATTATTATCAAACCACACCCCAGGATTAACCCAATTTTGCATAAACACGCAAGAAACCAATTATCATGTTTGAGTCAGTAAGGTAGACTTCACAATTTACATTAACCCAACAATAAATTCTGGTTAGCTATGGCAAAACACAACAACCCCTGAAACAAAAAGCAATCAACCAATGTGACAACATCACATGTCCGACCGATAGATCTCAGTTTCGCTCACACCGGCATAACGCAACAGCAAAATTAAAAGTATCATCAAAATCAAAAACAGTAATCCGAATCGATCTTAAACAAGGCATAGCATCCGCAGTCAGTGATTAAGAATGGCGAGTGACAATGTGGAAAACGAAGCCGAGTGCGTGTGTAACCTCCCAGAAGAGATAATTTGCGAACCAAAGTGTCCCGAGAATACCGGCGTCTCATGGGAATGCATTGCCAGATCAGTCAACACCTTGGTAATTTTGGGAATGGTAATTTTATGTCTCTTCCACCCCGACGATTTGGATGCCGAGCCCGAAGAGTTTGCCCCTGATCCAGGGCTCATCGGATGGAGGCCGTTCAAAGACGAGGCGGGCGGCGAAGTGGAACCTGAAGAATTTAAGGCTGACCTTGGATGGAGACCGCTAAAGGAGGAGGTGGCCGAAGTGGAGCCGGAAGAATTTCCTCCAGATTGGGGATGGAGGCCATTGCCAGAAGACAAGAAATGATAATCTTCGATTTCAATTGAATTCATATATCACGCATGTAATAACGCATTAATAAAAAGAATTCGGAAGAAATGTTGTATTTGTCTAGCTGTATAATAGTAATATAAGATATGAGAATAGCACTTGGGTACTATATGTTGTTAGGTTATGTTATCGGAAGTTGTATTAAGCTATCTCCACCTTAATTAGGAAACTGCTGTAATGGTAGATAATTGGGAATATTAGCCGCGGTCGTTTGGCCCGTTTGCGTTATCAATGTGGCGCCTGCCATGTTAATCGTCAACGTCTGCATATAACAAATTGTAAAAGTG
This sequence comes from Lissagria laeviuscula, assembly GCA_030264695.1. Taxonomy (NCBI): domain Eukaryota; kingdom Metazoa; phylum Arthropoda; class Insecta; order Coleoptera; family Staphylinidae; genus Lissagria; species Lissagria laeviuscula. The sequence continues at coordinate 38,820 of JARJDU010041691.1, forward strand.
GTCATGATGAAAATTGATAGAAGTTAGTGTTAGTGGCACGACTTGGTACCGCTAAATGAGCTTTGGGGCCGACGTTACGGCAGCAGCAGCCGATGTGCTTAGGTGGCGTCAGTGGCATATAATCGCTGTCACAAATGACTGCAGTCATTTGAATGATTCATTTTTGCGAATTCAATGTCTGCTAATGTCATACTATACTTCGTTACTGCGACCACTAATCTTCAATGATATGAATTATGATTATTGTTGCTCATTATATTTTCCAATTCTTTTTTGTTTGTTTTTTATAATAATAAAAAGTGATCTGTAATTTTCACGAATGAAACTTCTGAAATTCCGCATACAGATAAAATAAACATAATTCCTATCGCGCTACTAGGAAAATATAGATTTACAGGATACATATTCTACATTCTCTACACCCGTATACAAACCGTATTATGTATACCTGAATGTCCTCGCTTTGCAATCCGTGTGTCAGCAAAGCGGATGCAATAAGTCACTCAATATAACTAAGGTGTTGACTACAGTTATTGTTCCTATCGTCGTATTCCTATCCGCGTATCAATAATTATAATCAATAAACAAATACAGCGAATTATCCTGCGCATTGGACAATCATCTTGTTTGTATTTGCACAGCATTTAAGACACATTGACTACCATATTGAATCCTCGCTATGCCAATATGGAATATGCGTGAAAGCATTGAAAAAACGATAGAGAAGAAGTACGAGCACTACACGTCGTACAGAATTGAATTGAATTTTAATACCTTGTCCGAAAAAACGTATGTATTGTTGTATCTCCAACACGCATATTTAATGAGTACACTATTATTCCACGTTAGTAATACCATTCGAATGAATAGAAAAGCCAAGATTGGTTTGCGTTGTTTAACGAGTTGCGATGTGAACGAGTTCGTTGACTTTTGACAATTTTAACTAAGTTATATACAAACATTATATGGTCCCATGTAGACACTCCGAACAATGATCTTTCCTTCATTCCGCACTGGAAGGATTTAATGTGTGAATATCAATAATGCGGGCGTTAAAAGCAATCTTCGGGTAGGAATAGAATTAATACTTAAGGCTGAATTGTGCAGGTGATTCTGAAGTCTAAAGTTTCACCGCAACTGAACCAACGCACCAGGTATATGCAATATATTATAATTCAATATATTGCAATAAAAATATATATATTTTAATATAATTTATTTATAAAAAAAGTCAAGTCGTCGCCGCTTAAAAATGATGCAAATTCCCATTCAACATATTTGCAACTATCGATTAATAGACTTTTGCTACAAATCGGAATTGGATTTTTCAAATCCCGTAACACATCTGGGCCGCGGCGCCAATTTCTTAGGTAACAATGAAGCACTTTTTATTGCTTCTTCGTTTCCGTACCTCTTTCAACTTACCACTCTCTACATATCCAATTCCGGATGAGCTGACATTCCTAGCTATTGAATAAGTAACTGATGATTGAAAGGTGCAACAAAATAAAAATGACTCAATTCATTTACGAAAGTGAAATGCTTAAAACGTTCATGCATGATTTCAAATAATAAAAAAATATGAATACATATTACAAACATTAGAAATTGATAAAATATCGAATATATATAAATATTGATTGCGAATGAAATATTTTTAACACCAGCATCTTCTTTCTTCCTCACGGTGCCCTCCAGTATATTGGCAACAACTTCTTTGGGAGCATGCAAATATAGAAGTGCATATATATTTGATTAGAGACCAGTGGCCGGCTCACTTAAACAGCTGAGCGTGAGGTGCCGGTGCAAAAAGTGGCGAAATTCGCTCGTTTGTGGTGGGCAGCGTGAGCGAACGTGCAGCGACTTGTGAGAACTCGCCTCTGCGCGACTGCGGCCGGTCGATCACGCTCCGCGGTGGCCGTCTGGAGTGCAGTCTAGGCGCTGAACTCCAGGTCGCAGCGAGTTGTGATCATGATCGTAACGTAGTAGCGCGTTAGTTTCCCTATTTCGCGTTGCGCTTTGTTCCTTGTTATTAGTATAGCATGCGTCGTCTCGATGAGCGAATGTTCGACCATCCGCCAGTCGGACGCAACGGCTGCTCACGGCTCACATCTGCGCCAGTGTGCGTGCATTGTTAGTGTCCACTGACTAGGCACGTTGCCGGCGAATTTTACAGCATCACAACTATGCAAACATTATGAATGCACAAGCACAACAATTCAATATCGACTCAACCGCAGCGAAGATGTAAGACTTCTGCAACCTCTCTCCCCCAAAAAATCATTTGCAAAGCAAATTGAATTAACGCCAGAACAGTTCAGTCGGTCATGTACAGTTAGAAGTCATTAGCATTAAATGGGTAGACTGTGATTATTGCACAGCAAGCTTAGGGCTGGAGATGTATACATTAACATACGTATATTTGATGTTAGTTGGTGGTACTTGGTGCTGGATGTTGCTTAGGTCTTGGGAATGTAATGGGCATATTTATAATAGAAGGTAAACCGTTCGCATCAACATAGAATTTATATAGCTCGCGCACTTAGCGGGTCAGATCAATGCGCGAAATAGTCGCGATTGAAATGCAAATCGCGGTCATTAACAGTGCTGCTATATGGAGCAATGACAAAGCGGATGCAACGCTTATAAGCCAGCGTCCCCGAGTTATTATGAAACTAGAAATCGCTCTCACTAAGTTACAAATACGAATAGTACGGTAAGCACAGTAGAAATTTGTGAGTCATTCGAAAACCCACCGGTTCGCTGCTTCGCTCAAAGTCATGCACATTGCACAAGAAATACCGAGGACTCGACCAAAGTCAATAACAACTCGATACGATAAGTGAGTACTAGCTTCCAGTGCACCCTCGTTCTGCAATCGATTATACTCACCGCCGCCACCTTCTCGTCCACGTTCGCAGCCGTCCGGCATTTTTCAGCATTTGCTCATAACATAAGTGAACGTTTCGTAAATGGGGATATGCGCTGACCAATCGATAATAGAGCAGAGCTAGGCAGCAAAAGCATACAAAACTCTTTGATGCAGCTACCCGTCCCGTCTCGTCCGTTCTCGTATTTATTTGACGGCGCGATCTATTCGTAACGCTCTCGTAACAATTCCGAATAGCTAAAAAGATAGAGCCGTACGAAATTTGTGATAACCGGATCACATGGTCGCTTATATGGTGTATTCGCTGTGGTCGTTTTTGCCGTGGACGTTCTTTCAGTTGGCGTCGACGGCGCGATGGGTTCTTGCGCTGTGGCGGTGCCGTGGGAACCGCGTCCACCGCGTGGGCCTTTTTCATCCCACATTCGCCCACGAGCCCGCTCCCCAGCTCGTATATAACCAACCAGATATACATACGCGCGTTTATATAAGGTGTGCCGCAATGCGCATCATCCCGAGCTCACTAGTTAGCTAGCTTTTCTCAGCACTCTACGCTGTGATTTTCTAATCAGCGATTACTAATTAATTAAAACAGTGTAGTGAACTTCAAGCATTAGTGTAGCATACTCTTTCATGATATGCATACAATATTTATGTATATACATGTAACGAGAACAATCATGCTCTGGAAGCGTCTAAGCGATCGTGTTGGGACAGGTCGAAACCTGATGACAAGCTGCAACACCCTGTGTGCTATTCTATTCCACACAATATACTATATAGTGTATACAACGCATTCCAACTACGATCCCAGAAGACATACGCATTCGAATAACAATATACATCACGCTTCTTTTTTCTTCTGCGACTGCGTTTAATGCAATGCATACGTGAACGAAGTACGTCTATAAATGCATTCTAAATGGACCTCCGAGACGATTCGGACTGACAGCATCAAAACGCCGCAGACCGCAAACTTTAAGAAATAAAGTCTTTATAAATAAATATTAATTGTTAGACATTGTTGTGTTATGACGCTGAAATATTTAAATGCTGGCCATTGTTAGTAATCCAGAGACGCCGCACTGTGCCTACATACTGGGTGATGCGTTTAAGATTCTGGAATATTATACAACTTGTAATAAGTTCATTAACTCGACGGTCTCATTACTATTAATAAATGTCGTCTGGGTATTTAAATAAATACGTGTTGCGAAGAGCGTGGATTTATGTTCGCACTTGAATGTTACGTACCTACATGACATGGTTATAAGATAGATCTATATGCATGTGCATCGGTCAGAGACGTCAATTTGGACACGATCATCAAATTATGCTATTTCTTCTGACCTGATCAAGTCCACCGCTGAACAAGCGAATTAAATTTGCACCATCCGACGTGGCCAATGTCGATGCGAATTTTGCGAAGAGCAACCTATTAAAACTATCTAGTTCCTACTACAATCTCGAGTAATGTTAAGTAGTACCGTGGCAACCTGAAAAGAAGAAGAAAACGGAAATACCAGGCATTCTCCGACGACACAAAAAATACACACGTACTACGCACGTACTACAGATCTAGACGAAGTCTAAGCTTGCAAGCTCGCGATGCTTGTCCATCCAAAGAAAGTAAAGAAAGGACGGAGACGGATGCAGATCAACGAGCTTTCGTCATATTTTTAGCGAACTGAGCGCTTTTTACCAACTAACAGGTACTTACATATTCAATGCAAGAACATAAGTATATGCTATAAACCCTATAGAATAATCAAGATATCTCAACTGCCAGTTCGAATAATGAATAGACAAAAAGCATGTTTATTTACAGTATCTTAAACACATTTCACACCAATCAGCTATTTCAATATTTACGAGCGCATGGCGGTATCATGAATACTTGGAATGAGTCAAAAACTACACAACAAAAGCCAAAGTTGCGCGTAGCACAAACGAATCACGAATATTTAAATGAATGCCGGTGATTTGTGTGAATGTGTCAACATTGCTCAATATTACACATCTATCAATATTTGTCATCATTATCGTTTCTTTATTTTACGTCGACCGCGTTCTTGGTTAATAGGTATTTTTTAAATTACAAATCTAATCGCTGTTGTTAGTATTCTTTATCACATTATGCGTTTCTTGCGATTTTGCGATTATTATTATGTGCTTACAAATCGCGAAAAATTATTTGCCGTTATTATTGAAGTAATCCATTTAATAATGCGCAGAAAATGCAACGAGTCTAATGCCCATAATCCAGGCAGAGATGAGCCGGCATTGCGTCGCATGCAACTCATTAAAAACTACAAAGCTACGCGGATGTATATAATAATCGTAATAATAACCGTAAATCAATAATTTACCGCAAAAGTTGTCGAGCATTGAACGCGTATTACTCGTCCTGGGAGAAGTCCGTCCGCATGATCTCGCCATGCGATCGGGCGCAGTGCGCACTTCTTCTGCTCTTCAGCAGTGCGATGTGCACGCTGCTATTTGCCATGTGCATGCATATCGCGCAATTGAATGCATCTCGTTTACGTATATTCGTTATGTCCGCATTTATGCCTTATTTGCAAGACGACTGCTTTAACTTTGCATTGCCGGTTGCACTAGATGTGTGCACGTCGCTCAAACTTTGCGTATCTTTGTCACTAACGAACAACAACAAGCAAATGCAATCAGCACCATTGTATTGTGACTAATTGTGTAATGAATTGATTTTCGACAAAGCGCCCGCAAATCGATAATTAATAAACGTATAAGTATTCAAGAAGGACACTTACACATTGATGATGACTTGAATTTTAATCCGCTGTTGTTTATTATTTAATCACAATCAATTTGCTCATAGACACCAACGATATTTCACTCCAAAAGAAGAAAACAACGTAAATAAATGCGTTAATACGAACGAATTCAGGCACACTCTTCTTCACCTTCACGACACTCACTTACGACCAAGAGTCGTAGCCAACTGGAATCTCTCCTAAAATCTTCGGCTTTTATAACGCTCCCCACTAAGCTCGCAGTCAGGTGTAGATCGACGTGCACGGCAAAGCGGCAAAGGGATTCCCCACTGTATTCCGTAAGTTAATAAAGAAGAAGCGTCTCGTTGTTGCTTTTCAGAGCCGCATCGCGTTGCGGTGGTCCGCACTAGATGGCCAATGGTGCGCTTTGTTTGTTTACTAGTGGGGGTGTTCGTAGGCGGCGCTTCGAATTTGTTTGTTTCCACCGCAAGTAGATACTCCAAATGTTGGAAATACCACCACGGAGCGCTTGTTCTATTCGGGGATGATTTCCGATTGTGCGCGCCAGTATGTTTTTCGTTTGTTGTAGAATTCCACACAGGAAGTGATAAGACAAAACAATGCGATACAGTTAATACTAATAATAATAAAAACACCGTTTGTTCTACAAGATGCCCGTTTGCCATGAGAACCAGAAATGAAATCAGCACTTGGCGAACGAAACAACGAAAAAGTTTTCACAGGAATTTTAAACAACGGCGCATTTCGAAACACTATTGTTGCTAGGCGTTTGCCTGCTCTGCTAATAGAGCGGCGGGCTTCATTTTTATATTACTTATTACATATTTAATTTCAGCAATTTAAATGTTTCTCTTTGACAGCTCTTTGGAAGTTCATATACGAAAGCCGTTGCTGATTGTGTATTAGAATGTGAAATTCAATTTATTACAAGCATTGAGTGGAATTGTTTATAGAAGTAGTGGAATTTTACGATGGGAGCCACAAACGTATTTTTTTCGATCTCAATGCTTTGTTATATTTTATTGTAATAAAAATCTTTGCAATTATTTGATGACCAAATGTATATAGAAATGCAAAAATATTCAGGATTTTTGTCAAATTAGTAGTCCGTTCCTATGTAGTTTGTCTCAAAACATTAAAATTTTCGGCATCTATGACATGAATTAGAAGAATGTTATATATCCTATGCATCCAGATTGAGTAATTATTAGTTTTAATATTGAAGTAGCATCTGTATTTGCTTATTAATAAAATAAACTCATAATTTTCATGTCAGATAACTTTATGTGAAAAATGAATTCTCATCAGAAGAGAAGACATTGATAGTTTTAATGAATACAAATTGTAAATAAGATTATTCTCTGAGTAATTTTGATTATGTCCTCAAAGCTGTATAGACATTAAAAGTTTAAATTTCCATTATCTTATCAGATTTTTTGTTATAAAATATCTTTGAGTAAACGATGAAACAAAAGACAATCGAATTTACTCTAGTTTACATAATTTTGCTGATTATAAGGGTTTTAATAAAAAAAAGGCATTACACCCTAATCGTATTTACTGCTGAAAGTCATTGTGCTTTGAAAACATTTTTTAAGTGATAAATATAGCAATTAAATTTAACCAGAAATTCGAGTTCTAGAATTAAAATCTTTTATGATCCTAATTTCCAAACATAAGCAGATGCCAGGTTTACTTAAAAATATTTTTATACAAAAAAAAAAAACCTTATGACATTTTCACCCACACAAAGATTTGGCAAACAGATTGGCTTGCAACCGAGTTCGCGTAGTTGTACCTATATCTCGTTAGACTCTATTCTGTTCTGTACCCATGTTAATGGGGCACAACAGCCGGGCACGTGCGCCGAAAGGAACGTGCGAAGGTACAGTTGCCCCCTAGACGCATCCTGTCAGCATCAAATTCGTTCACGAAGCTCGGCCGGCGCGGTACGAGTCAGCGCGAGGTATTTATTCAATGCATAGGTGCCCAACGTGCCAACACATTAAAATCGGCCTGCATTAGTTGCACACATTTGCGTTGTTTATAGCATGTAGTACATATATATATTGTATATATTGTGCATGGCATATCATCCCTTGCTCGCACGCGCCCACCGAAACTTGAAGAGCATGTGTTGCTTCGCAGTTGCCAGCGAAATAACATCGGGCACACTCACGGAAAACTTGCATACGCGGCTGGCGGATGTGCTGTCTAGGAAGCCAGGTGGAGACGCGTGTCAACGACAGGTGGCATTCGACACGGGCGAGAGTAAGCTGCGAGCAATGAGCTTCGCGCGCCGAACGCCGATACCCTCAGGATCCTTTAAATAGATATTCAACCTCACCTTGCTTGCCTTGCACACTTGAACTAAACAGCTGATGAGGGCAGATGATGGCATTGCAGTTTGTCGGCAATGATAGAGCAGTTTTTGGTTGTAATTGGAACTTTTTCTAATTGTTATCGAGGATATGAGTACTTTGAAAGAAACCCTTGGTTCTATTTACTGTTAAGGTGGCACATACACGGCCTGTTATGAAGCTCCATTTGGCTGAATGAAAAGTTCGAAATTTGCCAAATAGCGTTTGGTGGTAAATATGCGACAGATCCACAAGAAGATAAAGCAACCTACAAACTAGATGATGCAGTGTGGCAGACTTACCCTAAGGAGTTTTAGTGAATTCAGGATTGATAGACCACCTTTCTGCTACACTATTTGCTTCCTTAATTTTTTAAATTTCATATTCATATCGATACCGTTCCAATTCTTCCAGACAAATTTTCAAACGTTTAAAGGCATTTGAAAGATCGGTGGCCTTAGACCAGCGATGTCCAACACGCGGCCCAATGTGGCCCAAACGCCGAACCAGATTTTAATGCATTAGTTTCTCAACTAAAATAACAAGCAACACATTAATATTTTTACTAACATTACAATGTAATAATATAATATGTTTATTAAATAAATTCTTATTATTTTATTTAAGTGCCACTAAGGTAAAATTAATTGAATCCGCTTCTGTTACCAATGTGGCCCAAAAAGTTGGAAAATTTTGCAATAGAAAACCAATAACTTAATAAAATTGTAGTTCTCGATCATCTTCTTAAGTGCAATAACTTCTTCTCTTTCATCTGATTTGGTCACGGCATGTCGTGTCGGGGGCCTCTGGCATTTTGCCAACCCTGCCACCCTATCACAGCTACCTACAATCACAACAAATCGAACTTAATTTTAACGAAGAGAAGCTTTTACAAGTGTAATTCAAGCTTGATTAATACACCAATGCAATGCTCCAGTTTCACATTCAAATTTTCTATCAATGTTTTCTTATCGTACCTCAGCCTGACGCGATTAGGCTGATTGTTGAATTGCACTGCGTACACAGTTCCACGTGGAACTCCACAATCAAACGATGTCAATATCAGTGTTTAGCTGAAGTAAAATTATTTTATTCGTTAGCGCATCCAACCGACACGTCCCGTGCGCTAAAAGGGCAAGTCAACGATGCGCGGACGGCGAACAATCGTTCCGAAAACACCTGCCTGTGTATTATTGCGGCATGAAACAACTGAAGTAAATTAGCCAGCCGCCAGTGTTGCTCCTACTTAAAAGCTATCAACGGTCAATAGCATTATCTACTTTCGTAGTGAGTTAATGTACTCGGCAGAAATACCTACATTTTCAGGGCGTATTACAATTTAAGGCAGTACTTACATAAGACTTTATTAAAAAAAAAAGAACTGATAACAATAAAGAAAATAAGTGAATACCAACGTTATAAATGCATACATTTTTTGCGTAACAATGCAAACGCACATTTCCGTGCAAACCCGCAATGCAATCAAGATAATGGTTTTCTTTTTCTGTCGACATGCATAAATAATATTTGTGAGGCGATATTATTGCTGCATGAATCATGAATAAAACAATTCCTTCACCCTTTCCAGTATGGCTGCCGCCGAATGTAAATGAATTGTAAGGAGAGCACACTCTGCTAGCAACAATGCGGCGATACAACAATGAACAAGCAGACTGACTGCTTGAGTGCTCTACAAGATGGTTATTAAAACTAGGGTGCTCACCTTCCGGAACGCAATCTCCACGGGCTTGAGATTTTTCTACTAATAAACGATAAGCAAGTGTAATGTAATGCAAACGATTGTTGCGGGGCAATTAACTTCATTTTCGATGTGTTCGGTTTCTCAACTGTTTTACGTTAGTTCATTTTTATTTTTATAAAATTAACAATTTGAATTACCTGCGCTTTAGTGACTGTTGCTTACTGTTAGGTTGGCATTTACCTACGTGCCGAGTGCTATATGAGCCGCTTGGTAAATAATCGACATGAATTTATCCCAGTAGGAAATGGCTAGTTCTTTAATAATACCTCAAAGTATTTTACTTAAAATATGTTGATATCAGCTGCAAGTGTTGGCTTACTCTGAGCAAGCTCGGAGGACACCATTTGCACCCCAGGTTTCTCCAATCCTCGTTATTACATCTAATATTTTTACTTAAACTTTGAATAATGAAAGCTATTCATGATTAAAAAGACTTTTTATGCATGGAAAATTCTATGCTATATTTTATCTATTAGGTGTATTTTAATATTTGGAAATGTATTAAACTGAACATTTCGCATTCGAATAAAATGCGCACAGATAAAAGAGCGCAGAATTAGGCAAGCCCAAGGAAATCAGTTATCAGTGAACTGTGGAATACATATGACAATTAAGCAGAGACTATGTAGATCAATGCATTTGTATATAAGATAAGACACGGCAAAAAAGTTGATATTATTTAAATATTTGCTTGAAATTTAATTAAAATTAGTGATCAATATAAAGACCAACATTAAATAGTTGAGATTGTGACACAAATTGTGTAGTTCGTACAATAATGTGTGACAGTACGTATATAAAAGTTTAAAACAGTAATACAATTTTTTCAAGATTTCATATTAATATTAATTGGATCCGGTTATACAAGTAATTTTCAACAACACTGTTGCAAAAATATACTTTTTACATTATGACCATATTTAGACTATCGATTATTCCTAGTACAGATACCCGATTTAAGCTAATTGGTTTGGCCAATATGCAGAGGGCGTGCTAGTCGATATGAATGCAAATCGATCAGAAATCTTCAACACAATAACAAACCCATATGAGCATTTCGATGTAGTCTTCATGATTTAGCATTAGAGAATGAAGACGCATTGAAATGAGAATATGATTTTGAATATTGTGTTGAGTGTAAATACTATACTTAATATAAAAATATATAACATTTTGAGCATTCAAAAGCCGACTTTGAATATTAGAAACACCTTACACATTAAAATATAATAATTATTGTATTTATTTACAACTTTTTGTGTCAAGAAAAAAAATTATTATTAATATTGCTGGTACAGGACAGGGCACCTTTCTATTTGATGTTGATATTGTTGGAACAGCATATCTATTTAGTCTTCTGGAGGTCGAATTGATGTAGCATTAATTTTTACAATGTAAAGTGCACAGTTTGCTTCAAATAAGCATGCATATTTGTTCCAATCAGAGGTGCGTATGGCTGAGTTGCAAAATCAGTCAGCCAAGTGTAGGTCACACGGCTTGGAAAAATAGTACTTATTTCATGAATGATAGATAGATCTGCGCGGGACCTTTTTATTCTTGGAGACCTAGATGCGCGCTTAGTCGGACTTAAGAGTTTCAGCTCCCAATTCGCCAGCAGCCAATCGGCATTAAACTCAATATAGAGTTGGGTATCTGTACTTGGATTAATCTATGATTAAGACCAATTAATAAATCATATTAAGCAACCATTATATTATTCAATGCTTAAATTATTTCTATACATTGTTACTTTGTCACCTTCTACTTTTCGGTGTCGGCTTTATTTTTATACAAACCAAGTAATATTTTTATGATAAAGCAATTAGAATTTTTGTACGGTTGCTACTACCATTATCAAAAAACAAACCCAAAAACCAAAAAAAAACAAAAAATCTACTCTTGCCGAAGATATTATAGTTACCGATATTTTATACCGATTTTTTTCACTGGCCATGAGCAGTGAAATTATATAGAAATCATATAAATATAAGCATATACTCCCAATAATGGGATGATGGTAGGTAAGGTAATTATTGTAATTTTTCGGTAAAAATGACGCGCCTCGTTTAATCGTATACATCGGCAATCGGCTATTAAAGACGACGCCAGAAACGCTTCCCTCCTTTTCGGCCGCGCCGATTAACCAACCCACACAAATGTGATATGGATTCCAGCGATCTCTTCCTTCGAGTAAATATGGCACCTGGCTGGCATCCTCGCAATTTCGTTCGGTATGCGCGCGAGGAGCCGCCGCGCCACCACGAACACTTTTCCCACCATGTCGACGGCGCAATGCACATTGATCACATCACTAATACCTTAGTATAATAATTGCCTAATTATTATGCATAGCGCTTTTATACTGTGCGCGTAACAAACCGACAAGTACAGCCTGAACAACGGCAGGTTTCTCCGCCGGAACACCCTGTATTGTCGTCCAACCGCACTAATAGTCAAAGGTAGCGCATTTCGCCGTATGTGGCTTAATTAAAATCATTTTTTCTTTCTATCCCGATGTGGCGCAAGGATCACCAACTAAAGCGCACTATATGCGAGCGTGCACAGGTAGGCTTCGTTCAGCTTGTGAATAAATGAAGATTTTGGGCTGGCTATCACAATCGAATTTTCAGTTTCTCATATGGCCCGAGGGCACGCTGGCGTATGGGCAAGAAGCCGGCAACTACTTTGCCTAAGCACGGACCGAAAACGCTTAAAACGGGTGCATTAAGAAGAGTCGAAAAAAGGGGAGCCCCGGTTAAAATAGCCCGGGCGGTGTAGTAGAATATTGTTGAAAGTATGCACTGCGCGTTAGACAACGCGGACTTGTAAACGAAGAAGCTATATTAAATTATGAAGCAATTTAAAATCAATAGCGGTGCGGCGCGCAGCTATGGCATCTCGGCCGTTTCGGAAAAATGCAATATTTTTCCGTGGACGTATGCTCCATTATATCTATAGGTATATTCCATTATAACGAACTGAGTTGTGGGATCGCATTAAAAACACTACTTGAGTAGCACCAACCGAACCCATCAAATTACATACGAGAGCCCTCGGACCGAAAGCAGCCAACGCCGATGCGAGTGAGACCCTTTATTGGAACGTTCCGTATGTTACACTCGGAACCCATAAACCAAAGAAGTGTGCGCATAAATGCTCGTAATCTCTGCGAAAAAAGGTCATTCAACTGATTTGTTTGCGCTGAAATGCTCGCGATTCCGTTATGGGCTAGCGCTCGATGGATGCGTTTGATTTTCAAGCGATAATTACAGATGCGATTTGTTGGCTTATTTTTCGTGTTTAGTTGGTAAAAGTGAGCGTATCAGACGAGGATGGTGTAGAAGAAGAAGAAAAAAGAAACAAGTGTTAATAAATTCGGTAAGCATTAAATCTTTTGTGGTATTTAGGAGGGGCGTAGACGCAGCTCGAATGTGTAATTAGCAATTTGAATATTAATGACGGTATTTTAATGAGAATGCGTTCGTTTTCTCGTTGCCAGCAAACCAATTGACGCCGGCCTCGGCGCGATGTTTTAGTTTTCGCCATCGTTATGAGATTCGTTGGGTCTAATCTAATTTCTACAGTGTAAAATATTTTTTATACTTTCTTATATATAAATTACATTTATTATATTTATGGCTATAAATTAAAATTAAAAAGTTTACCTTGTTATATATTATTAATATTTCGTTAAAAGTTGTTTATGTGCCACGGCATTAAAGCTCAACGTTTTGATACAAATCCATGAGAAAGTTCATAAATTCTAGTGGTAAGGCAACATAGATAAATATGTTCTTATCAATAAAATAAACGAGTAGAATTTAGAATTAATTTTTCTGTTCTTTTCTAAGCATCCAATCCTATTAAAATGGTATATTTTACAAAACTATTGTTACTTTTGGAATGGCGTGTTTACCGCCAAAATAGTTTGCTTGGTTTGTTGTTTTCAGCGATTTAGAATTGTTTACATCCAAATAACCTCCAATTTCTTTAAATGTCATCTGTCTTACACTAGCTCGTCTAGTCGTCTGTTTACTAACCCTATCAAAGGTATTGACACAACGATCTACATCGTACGTCAGAAAACGAATCAATCGTATGGATTGGTGAGCAATATCACAATTTAAGTGGTGATATAATATGTAAATGTGCAAATACTAATAAGTACTTGTGTCATTATCAGGCTTCGTTTCAAAGCGAAAAAAGTTCAA
>JARJDU010041699.1:0-10899 GCA_030264695.1 Lissagria laeviuscula
CAGGCAGGGTATACCGTGGTGTTATTCTAACGACCGCACAATTTCCCACAACCACAGGGATAAAACAGAAATGTTTCACAAACCATCAATTATTGCAAACCTATATGTTCCTCCTTGTTTTTCGATTGAATCATCTTGCAGCTCTGCATAGCAGCTGAAACATAAAAGATACAAAAAAAAAACAGAAACATATGACAACACGTTTTATTAGAATAATTCAAGTTAAAATGAAACATGATCGAGTTTACATATGAAGATGATATACAACCTGCATGTCATTGCCGAAAAATCACATGGTTATGTTTAAGACACTCCAACCTCGTTTCTGCAAATGGCTCCATATAATGAACCCGAAAACTAAAATTATTTAACTCGATAGATATAATACGACTTTGTAACTCTGAGCGATTGGATAATAGTATTAGGAGAGATGGGCGTTCGCGGAAATTAAGAACTGCTGGGCTAAGATGTTCATGCCGAATTCTAATATGATAACACAACGCGAGATGAGAACAACGTGAACACAGCGCGCGTGGTTTGTGTCACCTCTTCTATGCGTTCGAAGCGTGCCTTAAAACTGCATGTAATGACACAGCGATAATAACGAAATCCACGGTGCAATCGAATACTAATACAACCCGTGTACATGAACGTTAGAATATGCAAAAAGTAAGTGGAATATCCATTGCACTAGTTACCGATATTATACGTATCTATGCGTTACGCATAATGCGTATCACCCGCAGTTAACGTCGTAGATTATGAAATTAAGTTGTGTCGCACTTGTAATTAACCCGAAATTATTAAAATTACTATTTTTCGCATTTTAATGAAAATATTAATTTAAATGGGATGCACGTTAAATAAAGAACCGACCATCTCGCATCTGATCCACACCAACGTTACGCGAATAAGAACAATTCAAGCGTAGCACGCACCTAATAAAATCCCCCCTCCTATTTTTTCTCAACTTTTTTTGAAGTAGGTAAAAAAACTTGAATAAATTCAGAGAAGTCGAAGAAGTAGGGTTGAAAAGTGGTCGATTTGGCATAAAATGACCCATATGCATAGCGTTTAAAAATAATGCTTAAAGTCCAGCATAAAAAGTCAAAAATCGTACATATAACTAACATTAAAATCATGAATAATAATCATAATAATTATAATTTATATTACATATAATAAGACACCACAATAGTTTGCACTACCAATTCTAATAGTTATAAATGCTATGTCAAGAATCCACTTGTAATGTAATAGATTTCCCATTTCTGATAACTTTGACGGTGTTTACCTTCTTGGCGGCCATCTTGTCGTACAATTCAACTGTTGAATTGACGTTCTCTTCGTTCACATGAGTCACAACATCACCAACTTGGAATCCAGCCCTGTATTAAATTCATAAATATAATTATACATGAATTCACAACATTAATTTAAAAACTGTTATACTTTTCGCCAATACTCTCTCTTATCACTTTCCAAATGAGAACGCCCTTCTGAATATCCCCAGACATAAATTGGAATTTCGTCGCTACGTCGTCCACTATCTCAGTATTCATTGTAATGGTAGTAATACCTAAATTATTGACACTTTGCATTGCTTCCATTTTATGTGCGTTAATATAGTTGATTCTGTCCAGAAACTTCTGAACGAATTCTAAAACAAGACAAGTCAAAATGATGGTGTTGTAAAATGTTGGCACGCTATTTACCAATTGGAATTGCAAAGGAAATCCCAGCAGTTATCCGCAGATTATTAATTCCAATAACTTCTCCATCTAGATTTACCAAAGGTCCTCCAGAATTACCAAAAGTAATCGGCGCGTCGGTCTGGATATATCGCATTTGGTAATTCCTTAGACCTAACTCATCCGCAGCTCGATTGACGCAACTCACCTTGGATGATAATATTATTATTTGTATCTGTAATTTTTTTAATAAAATACCTACCACTCCAGCTGTAGCAGAATGACTCAAGGAAAGCGGACTTCCAAGAGCAACTACCCATTCTCCCACATTAACATCCCCGGACTTTCCTAATGGCAACGCTGGTAATTTCCCTTCAGGATTGATCTTAATCAACGCCAAATCAATATTCATATCAGCATTCTCCACCGATGCAGGATACACCTTTCCGTCAGGTAATTTCACTTGAATTATAGCATTGGGCTTGTTAATGACCACATGTGCATTGGTCAGAATCCAACCATCCTCAGAAACAATAAAACCAGATCCATTGGATACAATCAATGGGTTATCCGTCTCTCGGTCAACCTTTCTAGTGTCTCTAATCTCGACATACACCACCGATGGTGCGCATTTTTCGACGACTTTATTTATAAAATTGAATCGATGCCGGAACTTGTTTTCCTGAAACTCTTGGAAACTGTTATTCATTGGAAGCACGTCGTTTCTGTAGCCGGTCTTCTGCGTGGTCGCTTGTCGTCCCATGAAGCCAAATATTATTCCAATTCCGATTCCTGTCGCTACCACAGTGCCAAAAATCGCGGGCCATTTGTTTCGTGGGGGTGGCGGTGGTGGACGATCCATGTAATTGGCGATTGTTTCGCCCAATGAGTTCTTCATGTTCACTCCTCGATATCGAAGGTGGCGACATATTCTACCAATTTGTTGCATACTATTATAGTGCAATTACCATTAAGGGTCTTTGTGATATGTAATTTACATTTAATTTACTTGTAGCGGCAACACCAAAACGAAATGAATATATGGATTGTCGTTGACACAATAAATTTTGTAAATGTGACGTTTCACATTTGAGATATTGTAATTGATATTAAAGTGTTGCTGTGGTTTTGAGGTGTAGATTTTAATTATAATCGTAGATTACTAAATACTGCTGTTTTATGTCTTAAGTGCAAGAAGTCAGCCATTAGGTCTTGAATTAAGTAAATTTAGGCCAATTGCATTGTTATAATATTGCAAGAATGACTTATTCAAAATTTGCTTAATGTATCCTATATGTACATTTTTACATTAACATTCGTTCTTCAAACCCCCACCCTCCCCCTCTGCCTCACAAAAATTAAATCCATCTCTTGTACCAATGTACAAATTTGTTTTAAACCGCGCTCATTAAAATTTTGAAAATCTTAATTCTGCGGAGGTAGGGGAAGGGAAAGTGCTGCGCGAATTTTAATTGTTTGGCACGCGGACAAATTTTTATCCGCAATGTGGACCGAGAATCAAAAAATTTGCCCACCGCTGGTAATAGAAGATCTAATATCTGCATAATAAATAAACAAAATATATTAGCAAACCGCAAAAAAACAAAATCTGCTATTACCTCCTTTAGTGCCATCTAGAGAATAAGCAGCAAATCACAAGTACAATATTATGTGATTTAAGCACAGGTTATATTAAACTAGAACATATATTTAAATACATCAAATATTTAATAATAATTCAATTTTGCACAATAGTTGTAATATAGAAGGACTATGTCTGTCCTTTTAAAGTCTCTCAATTCATTAAACCAACTAAGCAGTACATGTGTTAATATCATTAGAAATGGACATCATCTTCGAGGCAAACCACCTGGAGTGGCTAGATCTTTACAACAGCGATTAAATGGTAAACTAAACAAATCTTACAATAATATATCATTGTAATTAATAATTTCAGAAATTAACTACAAGGATCCTGAATTACACTTTAAAGTGAACATAGGATATGCAATACCTAAACATATTCATCACCAAATTGATCGAATTGCTGTCCTTAAAGCAAATAGAGGAAATTCTGACTTAGAACAACAAGCAAGGAATAAGAAATGTAATTGACTAGTTTAAATAAATTAAATTTATAATAGTAACACTTAATTATTGATAACTTTTAGTAATGGTCAATTTAGAAGGTGTTAGAGCAGAATGGTTGGAGAAAGGAGGTCCTCAACATATTCAAAAAATAGCAGAACATTACGGCATATTTGAGCATTTGTTTGGAGAAGCATATTTTGCTCCTGTGGTTCCACTACATATTCATTATAACACCTCCTCTGAACTTGCAGTTCCTGTATATTATGGGAATTACTTAAAGCCTAGGGAAGCTACAACTGCACCAGAAGTAACATGGGATTGTAAAAGTGATACATTATGGACTTTACTGATGACCAACCCAGATGGGCATTTAACTGAAAGTAATAAGGAATATGTACATTGGTTTATGTAAGTTTTTGTTTGTGTGCTATATCTTAATGGTAGTTTTAATTTTATTCTTGATTTTTTTTAAGAGGAAATATTCCTGGTAATAAGCTTTCTCAGGGTGAAACAATAGTCAATTATCTTCAACCATTTCCACCAAAGGGTACAGGATATCATCGTCACATATTTATATTGTACAAGCAAGAGAAGAAAATTGACTTTTCGAAGTGGAAGCGATCGGGCGATTGCTTTAATTTAAACGATCGAACCTTTTCAACCACAGACTTTTATAAAAGTCTTCAAGATGAGCTAACACCTGCTGGGTTGAGTTTCTTCCAAGCAGATTGGGATGAAAGTTTGAATGCATTCTATCATGATATATTAAGTAATAATTATTTGAACAAAATATATCTATATGAAGAAATAGAGTTTAAACGAAATTTTAATTTTTGTAGATATGAAGGAACCAATTTTCGAATATGATTTCCCAGAGACTTATGTTAAGCCACAAGTTTGGTTCCCATTGAGAGAGGCATTTAATTTATACATGGATCGGTACAGGGATCCGAAACAAATCAACAAAGAGTTTCTAATGAGGAAGCTGAAGGATGTACATCCGTTCAAACCTCCGAAAGCCCCACTTCCGTTCCCCAATGCTGTGCCGTTCCAGGGATATGTTCCTAGCTGGCTTAAGTTGGAAATAAGGAAGTCCCGCAATAAGTGGGGTCGAATTAACGACATATAATTTTTAATATTAGATTTTTGTACTATATAGTAATATAAAATTGAACTCATAACTTTCTTTGTTATAATATATGAAATATGTTCTTGTTTTTAGTTATTGATTATAGACTAAGTACATTTTATAGCCCAGAACTGTGATTCTTAACAGTTACGCCAGCACGGTTTTGAAAGGCTGGGGGGGGGGGCGTTTCAAAATTTTAAGTTTTTAGCATTCAGGGGGTTAGCAATAAAATCAAATCAAAAAAAGTCGACGACAAGGATTCACAATCCAATGGTGTCCGATAAGTTAAAAACAAAAAAGGTTCACGAATGGACCTACCAAATGAAAAAGTCACTCACTGCTCAATGATCAATGCCGGTGAGCAAAAAAAAGGTCAGCAAATACATTTTTTGTATAACTTTTTTTTTACTTTGTTAAAACGGTTAAGAAACATTGGTCTAGAAAGTCTGTAACTATCATTTAAAATCTTTCTATTTGTTATATTTAAGTATGCTACTTAGTAGCTGGTACATAGAATGAAATCCTTGAATGTCTGACTTGAGTTCAAGCACAATGACGCGACGCGACACAATATTATGCAATAATCCTTTAAATTATAATTAAGCAGATGGCGTGCGTACGTACTACGGCTATGAAACAAATGGAATTGAAATTCTCATCAGTCGAGTAATACAAAACTTTGTCGTGCGGCTCATTTGTAGCGAGTCTCCGACAATACTCAGTTGCGTTGGTGAAAAGCGCTTATATCTAGTTTTGTGCAATTATCAAATAGTATAAGCAGTACAGAATTGGAATTATTACTCATTTTTATTTTATCAATAAGGCAACTGTGAGTATTATTATTATTGTTTGCTTATCAATAGATCTTTAATTAATATTGTTATGATGCAAAAGCCGTAAGAGGAACAATAAGGCTTATTAATTAAACGCACGCAGTTTTATGCCATTGTAATAATCAAATGATAATTATCGCTACTTGTTCGATGTGCCCGCCTGCATGGCGCGTATCAATTGATAAGTAGATTAAAATAGTTGCCCTGACTTTAACGTTGGATTATTATCGCACAAGCGTTGCTTCGACAAAGCGTTGCCGATCGGGTCAAGTAAGTCATTTGATTTACATACAAACGAAACGGGTAGAATTGTAAGTTCTTTTTGCGTAGTATTGAGATTTTTTCGTTTTGAGTATTTTAAGGCATATATTACCAAGTTCAGTGCGCTGTAAACTTCAATTGTTAACAACACTTTTTAAGCATGTGAAATTGAAAAAAAAAAACGTGATGCAACTTTTAACTTTAATATGAAATCAATAAATAATTGAAGTTTTCTAAAATCAATTACTGCTTATTTGCACCTTTTTACCATAACAAATTACATAGGATATCAAAATATAATGAATATTTTGTAGAACCTGAATGTAATTAAAAAGAGCAACGTGTCGTCCAAGGTTACAACCAGTTCCCTCGAATTATTTGTTTAATAATTATATTTTCACGCATTCTACTCCATTGCAAATTACAATTGCGATAACAGTTATAAATAGTTTAGATAGAACATACTGTAATCTCAAAATATCCTCATAGATAACTATCAAACTAATTGAATTATTTGCTGCAGATGGATTTAGAAACAGGAGAAATATACGAAGATGTTTGTGACAAGGAAACAGGAGAGATGCCATCGCGACCACAACTGAATTCAGAAACAGGCGAACCCGAAATGAATTTCAGTCAACCTATAATTCGACGTTCTTTTCGGATACCCAGAGGATATATCCAACAACCTCCAGAACGCGAACTCAAGCTCCCCGCAGTAGACTTTCAAAACACACAGATGAGTTCTGTTATCTTATTCCTCCTACCAACAGTCTACTTTGTACCAATAGTTGCAATTATTTTGGGAGCGCTCGAAGTCATGTTGCATATTTGGGCGCACAAGAAAAACAAGCAGTTGAGACATAGGAACAAAGATATTTATTATCAGAGTCCGCTGCATTTGTTTATTAGCGAATTCTGCGCATGTTGCATTGACGAGCGCTCCAAGAATAAGATAACGAAGATGCAGGATAAGACGAATAACAAGTTCACGAAATATGGGCCCGAATGTTTTAGAATTGTTACATAAGGATGAGAGTTTTTGATTGTTAATGATATTCCTATCATATAATTATAGGTGTAAAGTGAGCCCTTTTACGAGACGCCATTTTGAGTATTCTTTAAGAAAGTCGCGTTGTAGATGACTTTGTTATGTTGATTGTTATTTATACGTTTGCTTTTTGGGGATTAAAAATTTATTGTTTATCAATGATGAATTATTTAAGTATAAGATTACTACTAGCAATTATAAAAATGCAAAAATTTATTAAAATTACAATCTCTTCCAGTTAAGTATCCTAAAATATAATTATCTAGATTTCAAAATTTCTTTTGTAGCAATGCGAACAATCGAATGAAAGTCGGAATTTATATGCGCACGCCAATATTTACAGCGTCCCCAAATTACAGCTGGATAATTAGGACTCTGAATGCCATAAAATATACGAGCTAACGCTCTACCAGTGAAATTGTTATCTCGGTACATGCTTATCATAGCGCGACAATCATTAGCGACCAAACCTTCATCGCATGGTTTAGGATCTAAATCAAATATTGCTAAAGGTTGAGGACTTTCGAAGTACTCACGAATGCAATGTTTTAGTCTTAACTCTTTCTCTCCAGGATCTTTGTTGATGCACATGCGATAGGAAGATTCGGCAACAGAAGTGACAGTGTCATGAAGGGACTTAAGCTGTAGCAAGGCACATTTCTCCTGATCAGCGACCCGTTGATGTAAAGTATCCAAAACGTCATCTAATTGCTCTCCAGTGAGATTACCAGGTGCCAATAGTCGGAAACCCAAGTTTAGAAACTGTACGGTTAGTAGTGACCGTTTGGGCTGATTATTCACTACATAAAAACAACCACATTTATGTTATAATGAATATGTATGGGCCGTTTAATTAATAGTAGAATTACCTGTATTCCATTCCAAATTCTTCAATTTATATTTACATATTCCACTGTCCCAACCCATGGCCGCAGCTACATCAACAATTGGAAACTCGAAAATATTTTCCTTTTCGTTATCCTTATTCGCGAACATTGCAAGTGCCATAGCTAGTGGTGGACAATCCTGAGCTGCCTTCCTAATGAAATTCCCAGATCCATAAGCAGCAATCCTGCATTTCGTGTAAGCTGGACTCAGGACTTCAATAAATTTTTTCTCATGCAGTTCAAGATAACATAAGAGTGTTGATATATTCTCTTGAGGTATATCCAGTTCCAAAACGGTTTCATCTATGGAAAATGCTACTTCATGCTTCGGACATATACCTTTGCAAGTACAAGGGACAAATATTTTGGCGTTAAGTTTACGGATGACGTGTCGGTCTATTGAGTTTGCAAAAATGTGCCTTTGCAGTTCGTTTTCGTCACGTCCCTGTATGTATAAATGTATAATATTGTTATATAAAAATAAAATCAATGATGGTAATAAGTCCAACTGACCTGCGCATCCAAAAACAAATGACAATGTGCTGGTAAACCATCGCGACCCGCTCGACCAACTTCTTGCACATAACTTTCGAAATTCTTCGGTAAGTTATAATGTATCACAGATCTTATATCTGACTTATTGATACCCATACCTATCATAATTAATCATAATCATATTAATAATAATAATGTAAACTATTACCACCTGATACTTACCAAATGCTACAGTAGCAACGACAATTCTTAAATCTCCACGCATAAAACTATTCTGAATACTTCTACGTTTACTGGCGCTCAATCCAGCATGATACGGCTCTGCCTGTATATTCAACTTCTTCCGCTTTTTACCTTTCGCTTTATTAGTATCCCCTACGCTTTCAACAGGATTCTCATGCCTTAAGCTAGTCCTTAAGAACGATGCAATCCTTTCACACTCTTGCCTCCTTGTGCAATACACAATAACACTTTTTAAAGTTTCAAATCGTTCTGAGAACAACATATTCAACAGGGCACTATCTCGATTGCCATCCTTCGAAACAGTCAGTCTCAAATTATTCGGGAGAGGTATATCACTAATAATTCCTTCCCTTCCATCCGTAATTGATAAATGTCTAATAATGCTATCACACGTTGCCCGAGTGGCCGTTGCAGTCAAACCCAAAATGGTACTAATACCTAAACGCTCTTTCAAAATGCTGCAAATCATAAGATACGAAGGACGGAAATTATGAGACCATTGTGACACACAATGAGCTTCATCAATACAAGCGAATGCTACTGGAGGCAGTTTTCGCAATAAGGAACCGAATCCGGTTTGCTTTTCACCGGCTACAACCGCTTCAGGAGAGACAAGTAAAATGTGTAAGTCTCCTGTCGCAATAGTGTTGAGAATGCGTTCTCGTTGAAGTTTCGTTTTGTTTGTGTGGAGGCATTCGGCTTTCAGAAAGCTAGGAATGCCTGTGACTTGATCTTCCATGAGCGATACCAAGGGCGAGATTATTAGAGCAATGCAGGGTTCACGTTTGGTGACTAGATAAGCCGGTATTTGGTAGCATAAACTTTTGCCGGAACCTGTACTTAGAGTGACAAGAGTTGATTTGCCTGAAAGAATTCGCATTATGGCTTTTTCCTGTCCCGGCCGGAATGAATTATGGCCAAACATTGATAGTACATCGAAAACTTCTTGCGGAGTATCTAAAAAGTTGATTCAAATTATTGTATATTTTAAGAATAAAATAAAAGTCAATGCTAATAAGAAGAAAGAACTTGTATACAATGACTTACCTATGACTTCATTACTATCTGTAAGTTTATAATAAGGTTTTATAGCTCTGGAGTTATCAATGAACTGCTGCTGATCAACTTTCGATACATATTCCTCCAGTTTAATGGTTTCTGCAAGAAGATCATCATCGTCGTCGTCATCAAAAGGATTAGCATTCATTTCCATAAATGGCTCATCATCAGAAGACTCATCTGAAGAACTTTGACTATTTGGAACCACCTCTGAAGCAGTAACATCTTCTTCAGAATTAATTACTTTTTCCGTTTCATCCTCGTTTTTATCACGTTTTCCAGTTTCAGTCTCTGCTATCCTAGTTTTTCTCACAAATAGCTGACTTCCTTTGGCCATGGCAGATGCTTCCTCCAATGTAGGAAAAGGACAATATTCCTGATCCTCAGCCGCCAATGACAACAATTTATCCTCTTTGCCAAACGGACATTTCTGAGCAAAATGACCAACTTGACCACAATTGAAACATGTCAATTGCCCACCATCACAACCACCCATATCCATATCTGGACCACAAAGCGCATTATTCTTATTCTTTTGTTTCCATTGATTCTTCTTGTATTTACTGAAATTAATTGATCTCTTTCCCCTGGAGTAAATTTTCTTTTCCAAATTAATTCGGACATAATTCTGGTTTAAATTGCCACTCGCAACCTTCTTCTCAAACTCATCTTTCTTAATTTGCTCCTTGGATTTAACTATCTTTACATCTTTTACTATTGACTCGGTAGTTTTTAATTTTCGTGCTTTCAATTTTTTCAGGACGTTCTTAAAATTCGAGTCTCTTGGGACTGTGACTCTGCGCGGTTTAATGGAATATTCTAATTCGTAGCTATCCTGATTATCTTCTTCATCATCATTTTCTTGTGTCTCTTTCGAAGCTGATTTCTTCTTTGTTGCGGACTTTCTTGGTTTTCGCGATGACTTAGGTTTAGAAGTGGATTTTGATTGAGCTGGTGGAGAAACTGCATCCTCAGCATCTTCCTCTTCAAAATTGTAAACTTTCTCTTTTTGTGTTTCCGCTTGGATTGAAAAATCAGGATCTTGGTCTTCATCATTTTCGAACGGTTCGAAGTTTTCTTCAGTGTTATCAGGATTAAGATCTATTATAGTTTTCCTGGCTCTTGTTGGTCGGGTTCTTGCAATGGGTGTTACATCTTC